>APFE031754298.1:0-11372 GCA_000404065.3 Pinus taeda
TTCAAATAAGAATTCACAATTAAATTTTTATTAAAATGTTTTTGTCAAATTGTGTGCACCAAGTTTATAACTTATGTAGCACATTATTGCAAGTTTATAACTTAGATGGCACAAGTACCATGAATCTTCAATGCCACCGAAGTGCCATGAATCTTGTATTTCCCCATGGCTGGAAAGTTAGGCATACATATCCTAAATGCAGATTTTCGATTAAATTCTCCTCTAAATCCCGGTGAAGCAAATATATGGATATCATAGTCCAATGATTTATTATGCTATAAATTTTCTTAGATATGAATGAAGGTTGGAAGTTAATCACCCGACTTATTTCAGAATTCTTTTGTCATCATGTTTAAATAACCATATTAAATATAATATTAAACTTTAGTTGTTAAAATAAAATTAAATAATAAATTTTTTTTTAAAGTGGGCTGCCATAACACTAGATTATGCAAATGAAAAAAAAAATTGAGTTTTAAATAAAAATTAAGTTGAGATAAAAAATTTGCTTTTTAAGCTTGCGACTCAATAACATTTTCGTCATTCGAGCATGATCTAATGATAGGGTGAAAGAATTGAACTGGCACTTTAACATCAAGGATGCTTTAAGCATACATCACAGACTCTAACACAGACTGGTAGACAGTGTAGAGACAAAAGGTGAAAATCTTGTTGCATAACTCTCACTAATGAAGATCACCAATCAATCCTCCCTCAAATAGCTAACAGATAAAAATATAAAACAACATTCTAGAATAATAATAGTTAATAAAAAAATATAAAATAGTTAAAAGTTTTTGCATTTTATATGATTAAATAAAATAAAAATTAACATTTTTAATATAATTTTTTCCTTAATAATTTTTTTCTCTTAATTACATTAAACTAAAAATAAAATAAATAATTCCTCAAAAATATTTGAAAAAATTAACTTGATTATCAAAATCAACACATTTCAAAATGGTTGATTTTTCAAAATTAACTTGATCATCAAAATCAACACTTTCAAGGTATATACAAAGGTGGTTAATTGACCTGAGAGAATCGTAGAGCAGTTTTTCCCAAGTTGTATAGAGATGAGACAAAAACAAAAGAAATAACTGTATTATAGTTAGTTCCCTGGCCTAATTCTAATATTTCTGAACACAAGTATCAAACTCTGAGAATAGCTATCAAACTCTGCCAAATCTCTTTAAAAGTGCAATTACATTAACCTGATAAATAATAAATTGTTGTAGCGAAACTACGGGGAAAGTTTGGAAGGAGGGACCAAGATCGATATAGAGTCTGTTTTTAATGGTTCATTTTATTGGCATTGGCATTGTTATGTTAATCCATTCCTCACATTGAGAGGCCCATTATTGACTTAAGTCAAATTGTAAGCTCATTTTAATATTGTTGTTCTGGTTTTCTGATGCAGGAGCATCCAGTTCCGAGGAGACAGAAGGTGGTTGACGGTCTCATGGAAAGATAAGGACACATAATCATACATTCATAGCTGGACAGGTGTTAGACTTGTCAGTTATTTTACTTTCTTTATTTATTTTATTTTTCAGAAGGTCGTTAGGACCAGGTCAATCAAAATTGTGAACTGTTATTTTTTAAAATAGGCATTAGCATCAGAAAGTAGGTTGACAGTTAATTAGTGTCTTTATGAAATGTGTTAGTTAGAAACAGTTATAAACTGCTGTCCAGTTACCAATTCTGTTGGGGCAGTTCTACTTGAGAAAAGAACAGTTATGCCTCAGGGGAATAAAAGGAAAAAGATAAGCATTGTAAAGGATTCCTCAGACAGAGAAACAAACAGAGACAGTCATTTTTCAAATAAACATTTTATTATATTTTTCAATTATATCACCACTGTATAGATAATTTTCATGCATCATAATATAGATTCTGTGTAATAAATTGGCATTGGAACCATAAGACAGAGAATTATCGACAAGAGCAGAGCAGCATAGACATATAACTACCACCTACAGACAGAGGAGAACAAGAAATTGCGTGCGCAGACAAACTTCGAACAGAACGATGGAACGAGAAGCACAGAGCACAGATATATAAATATCATTTCTAGACAGAGGAGAACAAGAATTAGTGCATGCAAATAACCTTTCAGGTAATCCAAAAACAAACCCTCACATTATATTTATGAACAGAGAAAGTGTCGGAATGTAGCAAATATATCATTGAATTATTTCACTAAACTGTTATAACAAAGCAAATACACACCAGGTGTCTCACGCTTCATTTAAATAGAAATTTCATTAAAAAGACAGAACCTCGAACAGAGTTTCGAGCAAATGTTTGTTACAATGAGACGGAAATAAACCAAGTTATACAGCAAAGATCGGGGGTAATTTTAGGGGCAAATAATCGCCCAAAGGCGAAATTTAAGGCTTTTTATATTTTAATGGGGCGAATTTTTAATTAAAATAATAAAAACTTTTTTATATAATTAGCCCACATTTTATTTAAAAATTAATTTATTTTTTTATTTTTGCGCAGGGCAGATATGCTAACCGAAATGGGATTTTCTTAAAATCACCCCATTTTGATATTTACGAAATCAGATTTTCTTAAAATCGCCCCATTTTGATCTTTGCTCCTGGTTTTGGGAGATCAAAATCACGATTTCTGATTTACGGTTTGGTTTTTTCTGGTTTGGTGGTGAAATTGTGAAAATCGATTTGGTCTTAAAAGGTTAAATTTGTTTTGAAATGTAGGGCAGAGCTTAATTTTTTCCGAATAGAGGGCTCCCTGTTTTCACGGATTCAGCCCGCTGTTTTCATGAATTCCTGATTCATGGTGTATATGGCTCCCGCTCCCTCTTTTCATGAATTCATCATATATAAAATTGTTTTGAAATAGGTTTTTTGATCGTAGTTCACCAATCTTGGTTTCTTGGATTTCAACGGCTCATGCCACTGCAGCAGCAACAACAGTCGGTATTTTTGTTGGCTGAGCGCGAGAAATTAAGCCCCACGGGTCCTGCCCATCTGTAGCCGGCTTTTGAATCAGGGTAAGTTGGCATATTTCTTATTTTTCTTCAAGATTGAAGTACAGGAGAAGATAGTTCAGATTATCAGTTAGGTGGATTCATGCCTCCAGCCATTCATCATCACTAATTATTCGCTCTGGTTGACTCCTGTCCATTCTTGAAAGGCCTTGTGGAAATCACAATTTGATAACCTTCCTGACCCACCAATATCTTTGTCATTGCTTTTGTGCAGACTACGGGGACAGAATTAAGGATTATCCATAAATATTTCTTCCAGCATTTGCTCTTGTTTAGCTAGTGGAGAAAATAAATTTTACTAATCTCTGTTTGCACCGTCAATTTTTACTCGGTTCTCATCTCTGCTTGCACTGTAATTCTCTTGGGTTTGTCCAATAAACTCCCTCGCTTGGGTTTGTCCAATAAACTCCCTCGCTGACCTCTGCCTGTGTTATGCTTTTCTGGACGTCATTATTCTCTATTTTGTGAGTGATAGGATCCGTTGTACCGCTTGCAATTTCAGGGCTGTGAGTGTAACGAACATCCTCCTACACAGACCAAAGATCCGGAAAGCAAGAAGCAACGAGCTTTGAAATATATTCACTAATGACCATGAGATATAAGAAGGGAGATGGCCATGGATGTCTTCTTCATTTCTGTTATATACTGTCAATTTCCAGTAAAGTCCGTTACTTCTCACTTGATTTCTAACAAAATGACGAACGGTTTAGTGTAAGGCACATATGACAGAGCATGGAAGGTTCTTATTACAATAGAAAAACTATAGCAATGTAGCCAGGATTTCATTTGAAGAAGATGACAGGTTCAAATTTTATTATAACTGTTAAACCAAATGATAGATTTGAATCAGGAGCGTGTTGCTAAGTTGATTGACTTGGATGATGTTGTTTACTCAGATAAGAAAAAAAATCTTACCTTATATACTCGAGTCCAGAACACCAATGTTGGATATGTACGAGGACAATATTTGGTCTTCCCTGTGCAAATCTTAAAAAAAAAATTGCATAATAAATAGAGCGACATCAGCACGTGTAGTACTGAAAAGACCAATTTGGAAGGCATTGTTTCAGAGCAGCAAACATTGCAGTGATCAGAATGTCAGGAATGATAAAGGAACTCTGTATTGCTGTTGTTGTTGTGCCATGATTGACCTCCTCTTCCTCCTATACCAAGATAATCTAATAAGAGGAGGTCAGGTCACTGAAGAAGGAATTCTACAGTTTGATGTTAATGGTTGGGGACTTATGGATATGATGCTTCAGAGTATGCTATGACAAGATAGCTGACTCTGAAATCTGATGTGTAGATTTCTGAAAAAATTCCTTAAATAACTAATCTTTGTCACACAACTGATAAACAACGCATGGTTGGTATGAAGCCCTTGCTGTTGCCATGAGGTGTCTCAGGAGTGAGCTACACAGTCGCCTATTGATTGCCATTTAAGGATATCATGGAAAGGTGAAGCTATTAGAGAAAAATACTGCAACAAATTTTGAAGGCTGATGATGCTTGTTTCAGGACTGTGGAGCACTCCTAGCTTGAGAGCATATCTGAATGTTGTTACAAAAGATTTATAGGTACCTATATAAGTGCAACAACATTTTATTGGGTGAAAATGTCTGAGCCAACCCAAAATATAGAGTGGGCTGACATGTTTAAGGTCTAGAGCCGACCTGAAAAGTGAAGTTTAAAAAGGGGTGAACCTATACATATGACCTGGAGCTGACTTTTAAATCCAATATGAATTTGACAAGCACCCTTTGGGATTTCCTTGAGGGTTGTTTGCACATGTTGAATAAGTGTTAGTGGACCTTCATGGCAGCATAGCTGTAATGGGCAATGGTCACTTTAAGGGGTACCAAGGACTATATATATTGCTCATGTAGAGAAAATAGATTCTCATCTTAAGGCGTTCAATGATCACTTGTAAGTAGACTTGAAGAAATTGTTTGCATATTGTTACTCATCCATACATCCATATGCATGGGTAACTCTAGGAGAAAAAATTTCTCCTTAGATGCAAATCTCCAGCCATCAGCCTTATATGATGATTGTCAGATAATAACTTTTCAGATGCCTCTTGCCCACGATCAGATTGCTTGCCAAATGAACTATCCAATGTCTCATGAAAAGTGGTTACATTTAATGTTTTAGGGCAACTAGGGATCATGCATCGAAATCAGATAATGGATTGTGATGTTTGGAAGTTGTAGTACCTATTTCCTTATTTCAAATTGGTGGTCGATATTTCTTCCTAGTCAAGTGTACCGCTTGGGGTTTTTATTTCATTGTCTAGGAGGGCATGAATAGGAGGCTTTGATTGATGTAGTGTGTCCATATCCTTTCATACTTAACTTACCATTTTTCCTGAATCTGTTATCCCTGATTTTGTTTGTTGTTGTCAGTCACGTGTACTAGATCCCTACTTGCCTCATTCAATGAGAAGAGGGACTTAGAAATTTTCTAGAAGTTGATGCAACTGCAAAAAGAAATAAAAAGATAAAAGCAAATGCCAAAATATCAAAAGTGCAAAACAATAGCAAGGGATTCATGCCTCCTGCAGTTGGAACAGGGGTGTTCCGTTGGTTTTGAAGCAATACATACTTAGCGTGACACTTAGCGGCAATACATACTTAGCGTGACACTTAGCTACATAAACAGTTGCATTGAAACTGACTTACTGAGACAGTCATCCTTATAGTTTGTAATTTCTCAATACTGCTTTGCCGTGATTGACAAAACTATTCGCCACTTGTTAATATGTCGAAGTATATCTTTGTCTGCCTTACAGGAACCCCAACAGGGTATCCTCCAGAGGAGTGTCATTTGGAGTAGAGTAAGAAGTGCTTGAATCAAAGCCTTCGCTCCACTATGATGGGAGGTACTTCCTTGAAAGCTGACCGTAGATTCCAGCATATTGGGATAAGAAAACACAGTTATTCGATGGAACTTATCTGTTGCCTAATCTCTGTACAGAGGCATCTTGAAGTTGGGATTTGGTCTCTTGAAGTTGAGAGCCTTCTGAAGCTAGGATTTGGTCTCTTGAAGTTGAGAACCTTTTGAAGCTGGGATTTGGTCTTGTGAAGTTGCTTTGTAGGGAGTGAGAACTTCAATAGTTGTTGGTCTCACTTGCAAGGAATTAATGCTGGAAGCCAATCCTTCACAGAGAGTTGAGAACAGAGGAAGCACGGAGAGAAGGAAAGCGTTCCCAATATAACCTGCTAGCTGAGTCATAATGTTATATGTTGAAGCAAAGATACCACAGCTCCTCCTTCCTTCCATACTAAGATCTTAGTCCTGATAACATTAAGCTTTCCTTGTTTTTTTTGTGTTTCATTTTCATGGAAAATTCGGACATGTTTATATTTTTTTCCAACACAATGTGCTTTCCCTCCCAAACATGGAATTTCCTTAGAGACTCTCTAAATCTGTTTATGTTTCTCTCTATCTCGACATTCAAAGAACTTGAAATTCCCATTTATGGAGCTACTATTACTTGTCAGTCTCTAAGTACTGTTAGATCTTCTGAGGTGTTCTTTTGTAAGTTTCAATATAAGTATTCCTTTTGAGTGATGCCAAGGATTCTACGTAGTTGTTGGTTGGTACTCAAATGTCCCAAGTTAAATTTTCAAATACTCTTCATTTTGGTGTTAAGATTATCCATGCCTTAGTGCATTGTGAATTTGTGTAAAATAAACTTAGATAATAGTAAGAAGAGTAAATTGGAATTTGTAGGGTATTTAGCTAGGTAAGAAATTGGTTTCCTTCATATGCTTCTCAAAATCTACCCAATTGAATTTGCCTCCATTATAATTGATTGATTGGATAGAACTGTCACTTCACATTTTTACAGACAATGGAAAGCTGCAAAAGAAACAAGCTCACATTTGAAGGAATATATTTGTGTGTTTCTATCGTTTTTGATGCAAGAAAATTCTGTTCTATGTATATTAGGTGGAGACTTCACTTATGATTAGACCCTCCTTTGGATGATTTGTATTGCCAGACTATAAAAAGGCTGCTAGGAAGAAATTTTAACCCCTAGAAAGTTACTGAATCTGCTCACATAGATATAATTGTTAATTGTTTTTATATTAACAGAGATTTGAGAAAAAAAGGCATGGAGTATAGCCAAAATCCTCCAAAGACTTGAGAGGACGAAGTTCGAACACATAAGGCTGCTTAAATGTGGCTTATGTGAAAGGGGGCCACACAATTGTTGCTTCAGCCAACAGATGGGGAAGAAGTGTAAACGTTTCTCCTGATATTAGTGTGTTAAAATTCATGAATTTTCAGAGCTCCAACCTACTGTGTTTTGAGGAGGATATATGTGTTCTCACATATGCTTAGGACTCAACAGACACCAAAAACATATGGTAAAAATGTATATGAATTTGTTAGCTGGTAAGAAATGGTTAACAGGAATAAACTTGGGATGATTGAATGATGCAATGTTCATTTTTAACTTTTCAGTTGCAAGAAATGTTATGCATTGTTATAAATTATAGTAGAAGGGAAGTCTTTTAACCTATAAAATCAAGTTCTTGAAAAAGAAAAATATTCAAACCCTTTCATTTTTTATCACTGATTTACAGGATGATCAGTGACAGTTCAGTTTAATACTGTCTTGGCAGCAGTTACTCTGAACATGTAAATCAAGTTCTTGAAAAAGAAAAATATTCAAACCCTTTCATTTTTATCACTGATTTACAGGATGATCAGTGACAAAGTTTAGTTTAATACTGTCTTGGCATTAGTTACTCTGAACATGTGATCACATTGCCATCCATTTACTCTCGTAACCACATCCTTTCAGCTCTTTCCGTGATTTTCTGAAGTAGTTTTAATATACTTAGTCAGGATATGATTTTGTATTTACAGTCTTGTTAATTTATATAATTGGATTGGATTGCACAGGCTTTCACCAATGCAGGTATGGATATGAAAATATTTCGGTTGTTGAATCAGTTGTAGATGGATATGCAGCAGCAAAAATTCCTCTAGAAACGATTTGGACAGACATTGATTATATGGATGACTACAAGGATTTTACTCTAGATCCTCTGAATTTCCCTGAGATGGAAATGCAAAAGTTTGTTGAACGAATCCATGCTAACGGGCAGAAATATGTTATGATTATTGATCCAGGTAGGTTCAATTTGTTATTGTCCTAGAATTGGAGAAAAAGAACAGAGAAAGAAATAAGAACTGAACTGAGCCTTGTTAGTATATTCTGAACATACAATTCATTTGCTTAATTGTGCAGGAATAAGCTTAAATGAAACATACAAGACTTTTCAAAGAGGGATACAAGATGACATTTTTGTTAAACGAGGAGGTGTGCCATATTTGGCACAAGTGTGGCCAGGCCCAGTATATTTTCCAGATTTTCTCAATCCCAATACACAGTCATTTTGGACAAAAGAAATCTCTGATTTTCATGAGACAATTGCATTTGATGGTCTTTGGCTTGATATGAATGAAGTTTCAAACTTCTGTAGTGGGGTCACATGTTCCTTGCCAAAGGAAGGGGATTGCCCACGGAAAGATTCACAGAAAGATTGTTGCTTAGTTTGTAGCGATGCGAACACCACCAGATGGGATGATCCCCCTTGCAAAGTCAATGCTTCTGGAACACATAGACCACTGGGTAACAAAACCATGGCTGCTAGTGCAGTTCACTATAATAATATCTTGGAGTACAATGCTCATAATCTATATGGGTTATCAGAGGCTATTATGACAAACACAGCATTGAAATCAGTAATAAAGAAGAGGCCATTCATACTATCCCGTTCTACCTTTATTGGATCAGGGGCCCATGCTGCACATTGGACAAGAGACAATGCTGCAACATGGGATGATCTCTAGTACTCCATACCTACAATGCTGAGTTTTGGATTGTTTGGAGTCCCAATGGTAGGTGCTGATATTTGTGGATTTTCAAAAGACACAACCAAAGAGCTTTGCAATAGGTGGATTCAATTAGGTTCCTTTTATCCTTTTGCTAGAGATCACTCAGATAAGGGAACGAAGCACCAAGAGCTTTACCTGTGGAAATCAGTCACAATGTCTGCAAGGAAAGCATTAGGTCTGAGATACAGGCTTCTTCCATATATCTACACATTGGCATTTGAAGCTCACACTAAAGGATCTCCCATTTCAAGGCCTCTGTTCTTTACATTCCCTGAGGATCCTAATACACTGGGAATCAGCACCCAGTTTCTATTGGGTAAAGCGGTCTTGGTCTCCCCTGTTTTAAAGCAAGGAGCAAGTACTTTGGATGCTTATTTTTCAAAGGGAACTTGGTACAATTTGTACAATGTATCAGAGTCAATAACAGTTGAGAGTGGCACATATGTTAGTCTTCTTGCTCCACTAGATACCATCAATGTCCATGTATTAGAGGGGACTATTTTGCCGATGCAAGAAATGGGTATGACAACTAGGGAAGCCAGAAGAAGCCATTTAGTCTGGTGGTTGCCTTGGGTGGTAGGAAGGAAGCATATGGGGACCTATATGTGGACAATGGAGAGGATTTGGAAATGGTAATAGAGCATGGCAAGTCAAGTTATATAGAGTTTTATGCAGATATTGTAGAGCGAGGAGTGAGACTGAGATCAGAAGTCCAAATGGGGGAATATGCAATTGGGGAAGGATGGATTCTAGAGAACATTACAGTTTTGGGAACTACCACTGCTGTTCGTTCTCATAATGCTAATTCATACATGAAATTGGAGGCAATCAGGGATAAAATGATTCTGGATGTTTCAGCATCATTCTCTATGAAGAGAATCAAAACTGATTTTAGACCTGAAATGGATCGTTATAATAGCCTTGAGGTTGATGTTGTTTTAGTTATTTCAAATCTGTTTCTTTCAATCGGGAAGAACTTTGAGCTTGTTATACCGTGGGAGAAATGATTGGGTAGTGCTGTGCGTTCACATGGTAAGGAAATATACTCACTCGTAGGTGTGTTGTGTACCGCAATTTAAACATAAGATGTTGTTATAATACCTCATTGTTTTCTGCTGAACGCTTAAAATGCATCCATAAAGCTGATGAGATTCTTGTTTCAATTTATAGGTAAAATTGGACGCAAGGACAAGTTTCATCAATTGCCACACTTGTGTGTGGTGTGGTGTGTACTTCTGCATTAACAGGGTAACCTACTACATGGGAGGACTCGAACTTTGACTCTCCACCTTAAATGTTGAATAACGTTCCGAACTAGTCATGGGACACTCCCTATAAACTTATATGGGTTTGTGCCAAGATCAACGATATAGAATAATCACCATCTAGGTTTTCCCATGGTGGCATTATGATATACATTAAACTGAACAAACAACCACATCTCCGATAATTACTCTAAAATTTTGTCAATTAATTATAAGACTGAAATCATAAAAAAAATGTTGTGAGTTAATTATAGGAGTGAAATCATAAAAGACATTCTTTTTTTTTCCAAACGCGGGGAGAAATTTTTTTCCCAAAAGAGGGAAGATTTTTTTTTCCAAAAATAAGACATTTTTTTTTTTTCAAAATAAGAGATTTTTTTTTCCAAAAGAAGGAACAGGTAATGTTTTGTTTTAAGTTTTATTTATTCATCACTCACTTGAACTTGTGTCTTAAAGAATTTCCTCCGGCCACTAAGGTACTGCTTGATAAAACAGTTAATTTCAACTTTTTTCTTTGTTAACTTTAATAATATATAAGAATTGATTTCTAATTTACAATTTTTGAATCTGAAAACTTATATATGTATATAATATTTAGCATTACAATAATAATATTATATAAGAAGATCATTTTGAAGTTTAAGAAGAATTAAGGTTGATGAGAAGAAATCAATGCAAAGTTGTTATTATGGAAAAATTGATAAATTTAAGTTTTTCTCTCAAAAGTCTTACTACATGGGCAATGTTTGGTGTAGTACAAACAATAATATACATCAAACTTTCAACAATGTTTCCATAAAGAACACAAGACATGACTTCTACTTCTTCAATCTTGGGACACTAAAACTTTGGAAACAGAGAAGGCTTTGAATCTGAAATTATATATGTATATAATATTTAGCATTACAATAATAAAATTATATAAGAGGATCATTTTTAAGTTTAAGAATGATTAGGGTTGATGAGAAGAAATCAATGCAAAGTTGTTATTATGGAAAAATTGATAAATTTATGTTTTTTTCTCTCAAAAGTCTTACCGCATGGGCAATGTTTGGTGTAGTACAAACAATAACATACATCAAACTTCCAACAATGTTTTCATAAGGAACACAAGACATGACTTCTATTTCTTCTATCTTGGGAGACTATTCTAGAGATAACTTTACATCTAT
>APFE031754304.1:0-11328 GCA_000404065.3 Pinus taeda
TGTCTAGATGCACAATGATGTTTGATGGGTGGAAATATAGGAAGAGTAGGACCCTTTTAAATTTCTTGGTGCATTGTCCTAAAGGTACCATGTTTATTAGATCAATAGATGCATCAACACATATAAAAGATGTAGCAATGATATGTGAGTTGTTAGATGGATTCATTTGGGGGATTGGTGTGTAGAATGTGGTGCAAGTCAGAACAGATAATGTAGGTAATTATGCATCTGTTAGCATGATGCTTATGGAAAGGAACCACACATTGTTCTAGACTTAGTGTGCAACACATTGTATCAATTTGTTGCTTGAGGATATGGATAAACTCTCCTTCATCAAGGAGGTGATTGATATGGCTAGGAGCGTCCCCAACTTTATACTTAACCGTGCTTTTTTACTCAGCCTCATGAAGATATACACTAGAAACAAGGAGTTGTGGCATCCTGCAATCACACATTTTTCCACAAACTTTATTACTCTTCAATCTGTATAAATTCCTTGTAGATTCAAACTACAAATTGTAATATGCTAAAACAATTGACTTGATTTTACTCTACTCATCAATGAAAATGATAAACAATCGATGAAATCATGAAGCATATAAGAGAAATAATTCAATCACACATAACACAATTATTTTATGGTGAAAGAAAAAGCTAAAAACCCTTGTTATCTATATATTGCATTTAAATTAGAAAATATGAGAAGATTACAATGCTTTACTCAAGCCCGAGTAACCTCTGCACTATCTCTATCTATCTCACTGCTTCCTAGACAAGCTCAAGCCAATCCTTAGCCAAATTCTTGCTTGCCCAAGTCCATATTTCCTTGTGTTGTTCCTCAAGGAATTAGCCACTATTTAATTAGGGAATCTATAAATTATGAATTGCACAATCCTCATAAGCATTTTTCTGATTACATGCACCATCAGTTTAATTTAGATGATTTTACAATTGATAGTACATTGTCCATAAACTCAAATCTCAACTAGGTATTTCTATGATCTGACATGCATGACTTAATTATGAGTGAATCTTCGGTTTATTGGTTGATCACTGCAGGAAGCACCACACTCGACTGTAGGAAACACCACACTATACTGCAAGTAATACCACGCTAAACTTTAGGAAGCACCCAATTGTACTACAGGAAACACCCCACTACTACATGCAACACCCCACTACCATACGTAGCACCCCAATACTAGACCTCCCACTAATTCCTCCATTAGTTGGAACTATTTTAACTCACTTTAACTTATTTAGACTAAATTAAATGATTACAACTCAAAATAAACTCAACTAGTGCTCCTAACTGTAGGATACACACTACAGGACTCGAATTAACTGAGCCAACTGAGTAAAACTAACTTAGTTAACTATTACAAGTTCTCATGAGATGTGGAATTACAATTTTATTGCTAATTTGATTCAAGGACAAAATTAAATTAGGATTTTCTTGTTGCATTTTCAACACTCCCTCACAACAAGAAACAAATTATCTGCTACCCCGATCCCACGTCTGTGAAACTCAAACTTTCATCTTGAAAACACCTTTGTCAAAATATATGCATCCCACTCCTATGTACGAATGTACTCCAACAACATGATTCTCCTCTCCACACAATCTCATAGATGGTGATACCAGATTTGGATATGCTTTGAGCAATCATGAAAAACCGTATTCTTAGAGAGTTTGATACAACTTTGATTACCACAGTAAATCACTGTAGGATCCATGTGAAAAACAAATAAGCCAACAAGGATTTTCCTCATACAGATAGCCTCACAAGTTGCTTGACTAGTAGCCATGTACTTTTCTTTTGCTAAACTGAGTGCAACTGATCTCTACTTCCTGTTGTACCAAGACAATGTTGCTGACCTAATATTGAAGATTTCCCCTAATGTGCTCTTTCTATCGGATGGAATCCCATCCCAATTTGCATCTGTGAAGCCTTGAAGCTTCACTTCCTCAGAGTGGTTCCTTTGAGGTACCTCAACACATGATTAGTTGCCTTCCAATAGAGTTTGGTTAGCTTAACCATTGCTTGACTAAGATGGTTAATTGAAAAACATATGTCTTGTCATGTGTTTACCAAATACATGAGTGAAACCACAAGCTGTCTGTAAATAGTATCCTCACTACTTCACCTAAAGTAGTATCTTCCTTCCTCCAATTAATTTCTAGAGGTAGACACCCTGACTGGAATCTGATTTGGAATGGGATGACTTCTCCTTCCATTTCTTCACCTTTCCAACTAAAGCACAATTCTCCTAATCATCATGCTTGGATGAGGATCGATCTCTGGTGTTGTGTTGAATCTCTTCTTGTATCGAGTCGGATCATAAACAATCCCACTTTGGCAGCTTCTCCCTCCCATTAAGTGAGTCCTGGTAGTTGTGCCAGAGCTTGGGAAGGCCTAGAACTGCTAGGCTCACCAAATCATCTTCAATAACTATCACACTGACACCTCCAAGATCATCGCAGCATTAATTGAACTTGGTCAAGTACTTCAGTATTGTGTCACCCTTCTCCATATTGATTTTTGTGAGCTTGTCCTTCAGTGCCAAATTCCTGTGGTCACTACTGTTTTGAAACACGTCAATGAAGGCCTTCCACATTGTAAATGGATTCTCCTTACTGTGGAGGTTCGAGAAAATATGATCTTGAATTCCTTCTAGGATAATCCTTCTCTCCTTTGCCACACATTTTCTCCACTCTACGAGATGTTGAGCATCAAATGACTTAGGAGCATCTTTGTCTATGAATTCCTTAAGCCTGTTGTCTTCCAACTCTGCCTCCATCTTGTCCTTCCAAGCAATATAGTTCGAACTACCCTCAAGGGCATATTCGAGTCTCAATCCATATAATGAAATCTTGTTGGCTCTGAAGCATGATACTGCAAATTTGATTTCTCCTACAAAAGACAAACTCATATTCTCCTCTTTTATATTGATTTCAGGTCCAATACCATGTAGAAATTCCTTGTAGATTCAAACTGCAAATTGTAATATGTTAAAACAATTAACTTGAAAATACTCTACTCATCAACGAAAACAATAAATGATCAATGAAATCACGAAGCATATAAGAGAAAGAATTCATTCACACATAACACAATGGTTTTATGGGGGAAGCCATCACTAAAAACCCCTTTTATTTTTATATTGCATTAATAATAAAATATGATAATATTACAATGTTTTTCTCAAGCCCAAGCAACCTTTGCACTATCGTTATCTATCTCACTACTTCTTAGACAAGCTCAAGCCAATACTTAGCCAAATTCTTTCTTACCCAAGTTCCTATTTCCTTGCGTTGTTCCTCAAGGAATGGCCTCTATTTAATGAGGAAATTCCTCAATTATGAATAGTGCAATCCTCATAGGTCTTTTTCTGATTGCATGCACTATTGGTTTAATTTAGATAATTTTAAAATTGATAGTACACTGTCCCTAAACTTCAATCTCAACTGGGTATTCCTCTGATATGACATGCATGAGTTAACTACGCGTGAATCTTTAGTTTATTGGTTGATCACTCCAGAGAACATCACACTCGATTACAGACAACACCACATTATATTGTAGGCAACACCACACTACACTTCAGGTAGCACCACATTGTACTATGGGAAACACCCCCCTATTGTAGGCAACAACCCACTACTATAGGCAACACCCCACTACCGCAGGTAACCCTAACAACTAGAGCTCCCACTAATTCCTCCATTAGTTGGAACTAGGTTAATTAAATTTAAATTAGTTAGACTGAATTATATAATTACAACTCAAAAAAAACTCAACTAGTGCTCCTAATTGTAAGAGACACTCTACATGACTCTAGTTAGACCCTTAACTCGAATTAATTGATCCAACTAAGTCAAGCTAAATTGTTTAACTATTACAAGTTGTCATGAGATGTGGAATTACAATTTTATTCCTAATTTAGTTGAAGGAAAAATTTAAATTAGGATTTTCTTGTTGCATTTTCAACAGTCTTTTCTTCGATTCCAGCTTGATTTGAAGCAAATGTTGGTTTCTGATGAGTGGCGTGATTGTAGATACAACAAGAGACATGACGAGCAAACCATTACAAAATTGGTGCACATTTTCTTAGTTAGTGAACCTATAGTAAAGGTTCTAAGATTGGTAGATGGGGACAAATTTGTAATGGCTTATTTGTATGAGTCCATGGATAAGGCCAAGGAGGCCATTTGTTCTTATTATGCAGACAAGGGTTATGTTGGGCTTGATAGACATAAGATGTTATGGGATGTTATTGATAGTTAGTGGACAGGGATGCTTCATCGACCTATTCATGCAGCAACACTCTTCCTCAACCCTGCATTTTCATACAGATGGACCTTTGATCTTGATGGCAAGGTGATGGAAGGGATCCATTCGTGTATTCAGAAAATGGTACCTTATCCTCAGCTTCGTAGAAAAATCAATCACAAGATAAATTTTTATTTGGATTGTGTTGACCTAGTTGGCTTTGATGATGCTATTAGAGAAATGATCCTCTTCATGCCAGGTAAGTGACAAGTCATTACTTATTAGAATTCCAATTTACCTATTTATAATTCTATATTTTTAAAATTCAATTATGTAACTTTTATGTGAAATTTTAATTATGTTTTAAGTTTTTGACCTTTTTATTTCTTTATTTTGTTGTAGATATTTGGTGGCTAGGTTATGGTGAAAGGGCACCAAATTTGTAGAAATTGGCGATAAGAATCCTAAGTCTGTAGATTTTTACTATAGATTCAAACTGCTTATGGAATATTTTAAAACAAAATACTTGAATATACTATACTCATCAACGGAAACAAAAAGTGATCAATGAAATCACAAAGCAGAAAAGGAAGAATTTCAATCGCACATAACAAAATATTTTTCTGGGGAAAGTGACTGCTCAAAACCCCAACTATCTATATTGCATTAACTAGGAGACCTGAGAAGAAAATATAATGCTTGTTCAACTTGAACAATCTCTGCACAAGTACAAACTATCTCACTGCTTCACAAACCTGCTCAAGCTAATACTTAGCCAAATTTGCTTCATATTAAGCCCCTACTTCCTTGCACAATCCCTAAGGTAATTAGCCAATATTTTAATTGAGAAAATACCTCAGTTCTATTGTGCAATCCATCATAGGCCTTCTACTAATTTCATGCACCATCTGTACAATTCAGAAAATTATACAACTGATAGTACATTGTCCCTAAACTCTAATCTCAATTGGGTCTTCTTCTAAACTCAGATGTATGAGTTATTTATGAGTGGATTATCAATTATCTGATTTATCACTGCATGTGAACTAAATCCAAATTAATTCACTTGACCACTCACTAGTTCCTGCAATAGTTAGAGCTACTTTAACATTTAACTCAGTTAAACTAAATTAAATAATTACAACTCAATAAGAACTCAACCTAGGCCCCTAAAATTTAGGGATCATTCTACATGACTCTAGATAGATTTCCAACTCTAATTTACTAGGCCAACTAAGTCAACTTAACTTACTTAACTGTTACAAGTTTCTATGAGAATAGAATTACAATTTAATTCCTAATTTAATTCAAGCACAAATTAAATTAGGATTTTCTAGATGCTATTTTTAACATTTCTTGTTGCAATTTTCAACAGAGTCAAACATGTAGCTCTTTAGGGTGTGAACACAATTGGAGTGTATTTGAGAAAATACACTTCAAAAAGCACAATAAGTATAGCTTTGAGCTTTAGCCTTCAGTTGAGCAATTACATTAATTGTAATCTTAATTTTGTGACCCTCAAGTGTCAAGAGTCAAGAATCATTAGCTTTTTTGGCACTCTTACATGTTGGAGTTCTCACACCACAACGTTTTAGTGTATGTGCATTACAATATCTAAATTTGAGTGAAGCAAATAAAAACACTAATGGATCTAGATGCCATTTCCTTAGACAATATTGATGTATTTTCTGTGTGGAGGGTGGATTCTAAGGTTCCCATCTTCGAGGAGTCACTTGCATGGTTAGAGCTAGAGGAACCATTAAAACATGGGCAGCAAGAGGAGGAGGACTTGGGGGAGGAGAAACACAAGGAGGAGGAGGAGAATCAAGAGGAGGAGGAAGAGGAGGATGAAGAGGAGGAGGAGGAGGAAGAGGAGGCTATGGGAGCATCAACATCAGAACCATCTTCTATATATATAGGAGAGCACAACTCCATACCCGACAATAATTATTTGACATTAGTTGCAGGGGCAGAGCCTTCTACTCCTACGGGCAGGCATGACAAATATTCCATCATGTTTTCCCGTAAAAGGGGGAGAGGGCACTGATTTTAGATAGATAGTTGCTATTTTTATTTCTTTTGCTACATATAACTCATGATGATGAAATACTTTTATATATGTGATGTTATTTTGTATTGGTTCTCCACATTTGAGTCATTGATTGGACAATTATCATGGATCTAACAAGATTTGGTATCGCCTTTGATGTATCATTTTTTTTTACATCCCTTACATCATATATATTAGTGCTTTCTTCATATTTATGTGGCAATGTGTTTATTTCATGTTGTTACTCCTTTATATGTTTAAAAATATGAAAATAATGAATATATTATGCATTTTTTTATCTTTGCTAATATTTGCCGATATTTTACAGATATTTCGTTGATATTGCTGATAAGATGTTTTCTAGACCCTCGTGGATATTTTGTTGATACTGATATTTTCAACGTTACTTTTGAGAACTGTTATCACCCATGGTTTTTTTTATAGTAGATGATTTTGTACTTTATATTTATTTAATCTATCAGTTTTTGCCATGGTTTTGTTATGACCAATGTTTTTGTGCTTTATATTTATCACATTTAGTAATTTTTGTTGGTTAAATTTTATTTTATTATTTGGTAGAATTATTTTAATTTTACATTTTATATTTATATGTATTTTAATTTTACAATTAATTTAACATATTAAACTATTTTTTTTTCTATAAACTTTCTTACAATATTTTTCAGCACTAACTTTTGAGAAGTGTTTATCACCCATGGTTTCTTATAAGTCCCAATGGATTTTGTACTTTATTTTAGTTAATGTATTCTAGTTTGCCATGATTTTTGTTATGACCAATGTTTCGTACTTTATATTATTTATTAATTTTTGTTGGTTAAATTTGATTTTCTTGTTCGTTAGAATTACTTTAATATTAACATTTTTATTATTTATACGTTTTGTAATTTACATATTAATTTAAAACATATAAAACTATTTTTTTTCCTATAAACTTTCTTACATTACACCTACACATCTCGTATACTTGGTTGTAGAGTCTCGACTCAATCAATTTGATGAAAATGACATAAATACTTTTGAAAGAAATCTCAACCTTTGATATGTAATTAGTACGAAGAATATTATAAAATATTATATGAAGGTTAAATTCTACAATCCACTTATTAGCACACCAATATAATTTAAATGTAAACTTCTATAAATGTCAAATCAGTTATCTTATTATACATCTCACATTACTAGATTGAAAGAAGCATATAATATAACTAATTGTACCTCTATTGTAAATTATTCTAATTGTTAATTACAAAAAATTAATATATGAGTTAATCATATATACTTTTAAAAGTACTTGCAATAAAAATTTTAACCATGAAGATTCATGGTCACTTTACCATGGAGTTCTTAACTTGTAAATAGGCATTATTATAAAATACTATGGGTTAATACCATGTCTCACCAATCCCACATGCGCAAAACCATAATTTATGTTCCAGAATTTTTTAATTAATTACACATAAAATGCATAAATAATTCTGAGGTAAATCCCAACCTATATATGTGAATACTACTATGAATATTCTAGAATATTCTATGAAAGTAATGTAAGAAAGTTTATAAACATAATATGTTGGATTTATATTAATATGTTCAATTTATAAAATGTAAAGGATTTATAAACATTTAATAAAATGTTAACACTAATATAGAACCTAGTAGGAGAATATGTTGTAGTATCCCTAACAAAATTAAAAGTAATAAAGATAATAAAATTCAATTTGTTATATTGTAGTTTTGTTTACGAATAACTTTGTAGATAAAATAAAGTAATAATATACCTATCACATTAAGATATATAACATGGAAGTAGTAGCTATAAGTTAAGACCCATTTACATTATAAATTAAAATAATGATTCTTTAACCATATTTAAATTTAATTAATAAGTACATACAAATTATAATACTTATAATAAACTTATTATGTAACAATATTTTTAACCATGAATATTCACCCTAACTTTACCATAGATATTATTAGTTGTAAATAAGTTTTGTTACAATACCATGGGCCAATACCATGGCTCAACAATACCAAATGCCCAAACACCATCTCTCATTTCACAATCAAATTATTTTATATGAATTTATTTTATAATATTTTTTTTGAATCTAAAAGCAAAAAACTATAATTATTTTGAGATATATCTAAACCCTAAATCACATTAAGATATAAAAAAAAAAAATGACTATAATACCAACTTTTACATATAAATTAAACCAAATAATTTTGTAACACATTTAATATCATTAATAAGCACAAAAAAACTAATACTTACAATATAAAAAATTTTACCAAGGATATTCACCCCAATTTACATGAATTAAAACTTGTTACAATACCATGGGCCAATACCATCCTCATAAACCACATGCCCAAAACCATATCCTCATTTACAATCAAATATGTTATTATATATATATATATATATATATATATTATATATATATATATATATATATATATAATTAATTTTATAACATTTAAAAATAAAAGTAAAAAATGAAAGTAATAAATAATTAATAATAAAACCAAGTTAGATCCATAATTTAAAGATAGAAGCGCCTTACAAGATCACAAACAAGGTTAGATATGGAGTTAAGATGGATCTAGGCTTATCATAATTAAATGAAAATTTTGGAAACCCTATTCAAAATAAACATCTCAACATAAAAATAAACACACAAGTTTTAGAAACTCTATTTGAAAATAAACACATCAACATAAAAATAAACAAACCTATAATATAATAATTTATAACAAACTCTTCAATTTTTTTTTTTTAAAATTCATTATTAACATATTCCGATAAAATCCTTTAAAACCCACAATGAACACTCCAAAGAATTGTGAATTAGCCCCCAATAGTTTATTACCATCACCCTTGATTTAATTCCCACTCATCTACTATGAATTTTAAAATTTAATATCTTAAAATAAATCCCAAGTAACAAAATTTGACATTATATTCAAAATACTTATTTATAATTTATAACAAAACTTTTTGAAATTTGAAGAAAAATAAAAACCATCATTAACTATTCCAATAAAATTGGTTAAAATCAAACATTAACATTTGACTTTATATTCAAAATATTTATTTAAAGTTTATCATAAAACCTTTCAAAATTAAAAAGGAAATAAAAAATCAATCCTTAACTTATAACAAAATTGTCATTCCAGTAAAAAACCAAACATTAACATTTGACTTTATATTCAAAAGATTTATTTAAAGCTTATCACAAAACCTTGAGAAATTAAAAAGTAAATAAAAAATCAGTCCTTAATTTGTATTCCAGTAAAACGGTTAACCATTAACGTTTGACTTTATATTCAAAATATTTATTTATAGCTTATCACAAAACTTATTAAAATTATTTTTTTTATTTGAGAAGTTCTCCGTAGAAATATTGTATTGTTTAATATTTTGATTGGGTCAAAATCAAAATCAAATAAAACAACACAAAATTAATAATTATAAATAAAATTAATAATTAAACAATAGATTTATTTTAACTTTAGATTTATTAAGTGTGAAAAGAGATGAACTCTTTTAAAGTAAATTGGTAACTTAGATTCTTTTGAAGTAAAAAGAGAATTGAACTTCTAAAATTAAAATGAATATAAACTAGTGGCCAAATAATATGTAGTCAAAATTTGAATCACCCATTAATATCGGACCTACATCAGCAATCCGTGGCGCCAGAGATCAGCCAATAGGGAAGACACTCAAGCGCCTATATAATGAAACGGCCTCCGGCTTTCATTTTCCATACTCTTTTCCTTTTCACAGATATAGTGACCCCGAGTCTTTTGTGTGGTCTGAGGTTCGAGTCACGATAGTGGCATCAATGGCCCCGAAGGCAGAGAAGAGGCCTGTGGCTGGGAAAAAGCCGGTGGTGGGAAATTCGCCTTCAACAGAAAAGAAGCCTTTGAAGTCGGAGAATAAGCTACTAAAGGAAGGAGACAAAAGGAGCAAGAAGCACAAGAAAAGTGTGGAGACGTACAAGATCTATCTCTTCAAGGTTCTGAAGGAGGTCCATCCTGAAATGGGTATTTCCAGCAATGCCATGGGAATCATGAACAGTTTTATCAATGATTTATTTGAGAAATTGGCGAGCGAGGCATCCAAACTCTCTCGCTACAGCAAAAAGCCAACTATTACTTCCCGGGAGATCCAGACAGCTGCACGACTCGTTCTTCCAGGGGAGCTTGCCAAGCACGCCGTGTCTGAGGGTACTAAGGCTGTTACAAAATTCAGCAGCGCTTAGAGTCCGCTCCTCTTTCCACGATTTCTTTTAAATAGGTCTAGGGTTTTATAAGCAGGGGAATCGCATTCTGGTCTGTCTGCATCACAAGTTTTGCATTTTCGGTTCTTTTATCTTTTGTCAGACTCCGAAATGGATTCTTACTTTTAGTCTTTTTCTCTTGAATTGAGCTTTCACATGTTCCTTTAAAGATTTGAAGTCAATATAATAAATTTATTTTCTGTTTATCTGAAAAACTTGCAGTATCTTTCTTTGATATACAGAATCGAAAAATGTAGCATATGTTGTTCAGCCTTGCACATCAAGGCCTTGATAGGAGGATATTTTTATAATAATGTTAGAAACAACAAAACAGTATTGTTAGGGTTACAGTGCAGAACTGGTAAGAGGATTGGTATGGTGATCGGACATCCATTTCCACGAAACCAGATGTGTTAGTCTCCGTATTCTAGTTGCTCAGAAGCAATTGAGGATTTGGCAGCCGATAAAAGTGATTGTAATTTGATTGATATTTTAAGTTGATTTGGAGATCTCTAAAACTTCTAAATGAATATACTTCAGAGGATTGGAATTGTGTAATTTTGGTAGGGCCGAATTTGAAAATTTTGAAATCTGACTGCAAAATGACAACAGCAAAAGATTTTGTTCTCTGCGTTAGGGTTTTCACTATTAATATATTTAAATGTGCGCGTTAGGGCTTTCACTATTAATATAT
>APFE031754313.1:0-25836 GCA_000404065.3 Pinus taeda
GGTATGCAGGCAGCCTGTTTAACCAGGTGCGTACACGCTCTGTGTATACAGATACAGTGCGTACAAGTACGCACTATGTCCAACGCAGAGGGTGCGTACTACTGTAAAACAAAGAAAACCTAAGTTCTAACTCGACCCTAAGCTAAGCCACCCAAAAACACAGTCAAGCAACAAAAAAGCAAAAGAAACAAGACTCTTTTCAGATCAAAGTAATGCTCAAAGGAAAAATCAATCACATCAATGGATTCCTCAGCGGAGTCGCCAATTTGTCATGCGGAAAGAGTTATTTTTGCGGACAAACCTAACCTCCCTAGGAGTCTAAGACTCTCTAGTGACAAACAAACCAAACAAGAGCAATCCTTCTCTAAACATACATCATTCTATGAGAACCAAGTGTTTTCGATCTTACCTTAGGTCCAACGCTTGTTGTAGCAGTCCAGCCTTGCTGATCCAGATGAGCTCCTCCTTCACTTTAAGACCTGCATACACTAACAAAGCAAACGATACATAACACCTGAATATTTCATAATACAAAGCATATTCATCACATAGACCAAGGAGTACATGAAATAATTCATTAACAACAAATCATTGAGAAGAATGGACTTATTTGTATTAATGAAACAAAAAAGGAACCATTACAACCTGAGCCTTGGTGTTGTGCAAGCTCCTCCCAGGGTCCAACAAGAGATTTCCTCTACTTTGACAAGCTCACCCACTCCGAATATGAAACTAGAAAGGATGGTAATCTCTCCTCACAAGCTTACAATGGAAGTCCTAATTTCAGCAGCATCTACCCTTTGGAATGTTCATCTTTCAACCTCCCCTCCTTTGGCCCATGGCCTGTATTTATAGTGTTCTAGAGGAAGTTATTCAGTTCCAACATCAATGGGATACTCCCTCTTTTGGATGGGGTAGCTCCTCTCTTGATGGGATAAGTTCCTCTATCATAGGGATGCATGAACCATCTGGAGGTGCTCAATACATGTCAAACACTCTTCTAGAAGGCTCTAGAAGTGACCACAAGTAACCTTTTGAAGATGAAACTCGCGCCTTTTGACCTTTACAGGGGTACGCACCCATCATTTGGCTTACAGAGCATACAAGTACGCAGGTACAGTATGTTTGGAGTGCGTACATGCAGGAAAGGTAGAGAGAAACTGCGTACCTAGAGATAAACATGTTTTTAACTGACTTTCTCTCTTTTTGAAGTTTGACATGAAGAGTAGAGGTATGAGGCTTGACAAGGAGGATAATATGACTATTGATGGAGCCATATTCACTGCAGATAGTCATGGTGACAAATTTTAGTGTAACAAGGGCCCTATTGGGGGTGGTCCTTTGGAGTTGATATTTTTGGTGCAAAGCCTTGTTTGTCAACTATTTTGGCGAAACCAAAATACGAAAAGAATTTTTTTCCAAAACACTACCCTGACTGAAATCCCAAGTTATTAGAGACTACCACATCATTACACCATGGACCAATCAAAGCTTTCCATGTGGTCCTCCTTCCATGTCATCTCTGCCCCATTATACCTACCACATCACATCAAATACTAGCCTTGAATTTCATACATAAAACTACACTTTGGTGCCTAGTAGACAAAGCTTCAATTAATGATGAACTTAGCCATCTGCAACTAATGGCTAATTTCCCATTATTGTGGGACTTTGTACATCAAATCAATCTACTACCATTGTACTTCAACACTATGGTGCCTTGATAACCCACAAACCAATAGGGGATCCACAATGTCCACATCATCTTCCATGTCATCTATGACATCATCTGCTTCAACTAGTCTCAACCTACCACATGTCTAGGTGCTAACATGTACTTGCCACATGTCATCTGACAATTGTCTAGTTGGATAGCCAAATATGCCATTTGTTGCTACTACAATGTTTATGGTTCTTTCCACCTTGCACTCCACGTCATCAATGCCACCTGACTTGCCATGCTACCCCGAGATATCAGATATTAGGAAGTCAGAGGGTATTTGTGCTTTTAAACAATATCGATACTGCTGAGGTCCAATAGGGTCTTAATCCTTAAGAGGGTTGGATATTTATGACTAGGAGCGATGACTAGGGAATAACTATCTCAACCTTCTCAGTCTTCTTGGCTTGATAAACCTTCTCAACCTTCTTGTCCTTCTCGACTTGATTTTTTTGTGGCCTTCTTAACCTTCTGGACTTGATCTGATTGATGCCTCTCTTGCTTGAATTGGTTTATCTAGCTCGGCCTTATGACCTTGACATTAATGACCACACTATCAATAATAACCCCCCTCTTTCATTGATGGAAACCCTTGGCATCCTTGTGCACTTTGAGTGATTCCCACCAATCCTTGTGCACTTTAAGATTTGAACCAAATAGGCTCTACACCAACTTCTTTCACAACCAATTTCTATACTTTGCATCAATGGCTGAATACCACACTAGTAGCTGATCTCTCCAATTGTTATAAAACAATTATTTTCTCACTCTTCTCTAAACCAATCTCCAACTAAGTGGCTAAACATTACATCACTTCTCTGAACTAATTTTGCAACCAATGTATAAATGATCTGCACCAAGTTTACATCTGTACCAATGTCTAAAATTTTCTCTAATGGTAAGTCTCTCCTCATGTACCTCACTTTCATATCCAATGGCCAAGAAACTTAACTCCCCCCCTTTGATATCAATGGAAAAGGGTTGTGTCTGCAACATTGAATATCAATTATGTTAGCACCTAAATCTGCCTTAGGCTGAAGGAAGGAAAAATTCAGGGTAACCACAAACCACACTCAGTCTGGTAGCTAGCCATACCAGAACAGGAGAGGGATCTCTCCGTGTCACGCTCAGTGAATAAACAAACGATATGGTCTGCGATGACTTGCAGTGAATATTGATTTTTGGCTAGTAAATAAATATGGACACAAGAATCAAATTTTTATAAATGACTGAGTTTCTGGGATGTATGGGACCAACGAACGACAATGAGCAGAGAATTTAACACAAAGGCACAGATTACTTCGTGAGAGAAGATAGGTAGAAAGTCTAGCAATTAAATTTGAAATAATGAGGAATGGAAAGATTGTTTAGGAGGGTGAAAAGGGCTTAAACACATGAATCCTTTTCAACAGAAGAAGAACACATAACGTGAAACTTTCCCACAGGCAGAGCAATAAACATGAATTCTACCTTATCTTACTTAGAAAATTTCACTGGAAATGAATATGAATGAACTGTGAAACATAACGAAATACATATGAAACATAAAGAGAACCACATTTGCTACACACTCACACCACATGAATCTCAATGAACCAGAGCCGCTGCCTTCATTATTCTCTGTCAAAATATACAATGAAGAACTGAGTTTCTCTCCCACAGTCTCCCAGAAATTACAACCAACCCTTTGCAAATGGTTTTGCATACAATAAATAGACTATTCCATTGGGAAATAGAATGACCCAGAGTTGGGGAGTTTTTCAAATCATTACAAACATGGAAATGGAAAGCCAACCATTAGTGATAGGTGCAACATTAAAAAAATGACAAACAGCTTGAGTGACTGCTCGCCTTCCTTTGCCACTTGGATAGAAGCCAACCTTTAGTGAAAATACTCTTTAAAATTTGCCTTAGATGCCGAAAAAAGTGTAGTGTAAATGAGCGGGCCCACTTGGAGAAAGTCACGAATTGAAATGTCGCGGAGCGGAAATGATTTTGGCCTTTTGGTCTATATGCGCCGCGCCTAAAGCTATATGCACCACACCACTTTGGAGGAAATTTTAAGGTACCTAATGAAGTCCAAATTGTGCCCAAGTGTTCTTGTTAGAAAGCCCTACCTGTCTACTTTCCAACCCAAGTAGAATTTCTAAAATTGGTGCTCATTTGCCCCTCCAAAACTTCAATCTCCCAAGACTGCTTCCTGTGTGTCAAAATAGGGGCAGAGAGGTCATTTTTTGAGTGTTTTTGACCTCCTGGGGACTCAAAACTTGTCCAAAATTCTTGGCCACGCACCAGCAGTCATGATGTTTCATGTTGAATCCAAAAATGCAAACCATTTGTGATTTGGAGCTCCCAATCCTAAGCGCCGTGCTAGTGGCGCGGCGCACAGGGAGAAAAACCCTATTTTGTGCCCAAAAGTTTGTCACTTGACCAAAATTGCCCCAAATTTTTTGAAATTTGGGCTGGAGGTTCCCTATGAAGTGCTTTGTTGGGCCACAAAGGCTTCAGCCAAGATTCGAAGCTGATCTTGCTCTTTTTGCCTCTTTTGTCTTTGTGTTGCTCTCTTCAATTTTGCCTTCAAACTCCTTATCCGAGCCTTTGAACTCATGTTCCATGCCCTGTAGTGATAAACCATCCGCCTCAATATGGTTTTGTCCTTATCGGCCTTCTCTAGCAGTCTCTCAAGGTGGATGTTGATCCACTTGAGCCAAGACTCTCGGTCATTGTTAATCTCTTGCTCTAATGGAGTAGGCTCAATCCTCCTATGTTGGGCAACTTGGTGATTCTCGTGGATGCTTTGCAGCTCCATAATCTCATGCTGGTCTTCAAGCTGTTTGTTCCTCTACTCCAAATACCTGATAATCCACTTAGCCCTCTCCAAGTTGAGAGACAAGGCTTGGATCTCCGTTGGCTGCTCCTGGATGGTCCTCCTAAGTTTGGCACTCTCCACATCTGTATCATCATCATGAATGAGGATGAAGTCAGCATCTTGTTCACCTGATGGCCCCTCATCATGCATGGGCCTCTTGCTCTTGTCTTGTACCTGTGTTGCCGATGTCAAAAGCGAGGCCCCTTCCACCTTGGGTGGAGATAACACTCGCTTTGCTGCTGTAAAAAAATGTCTACTGCCTCTCTGATAGGTGATGAATACTGGCATAGTAGTGGTCTCATGGCACTCATACTGATGAGAAGGACCACCTATCTCATGTTCAACCTCTGATAATACCTGTGAAGGGTGGAAGAGGTCACAGGAGATGAAGTCATCCCAAGTAATGCCCTGTAATCCTAGCTGATAATATTAATAAGAGCAAAATGATAAACACTGTTAAGTTGCTGCTGAGGGGTCTTGTACTGCATGAAGGTGTTCATCCTCTCTATGTTCCTGCAAATGAAATATGGGATGTTCATCATCCATACCCTGGTAAAGTGCATGAGAAACCTGATGTGATAGGCATATAAACGAGAGAACCTCCCCTCACAGCTGAAATATTTCATGATCAACTTCATGAGTGGAGCATATTCATCTTTCAAATATCGAAAGACTCTTTGGAGCTGCTTCAAGAAACTGGCCTTAATGTAAGGCTCATAATTCTGCCGATCAACCTTCTGTTTCTTGTGCCATGGTTCTCCAACATTCGGTATGCCAGTTGCTAATGAGATAGTTTCAGGTGTCAGTGTGAAGGTGACCTCGGCTAAGATAGTTGATCTCCATGCAATTGAAGCACAAAAAGACGGGCCAACTCATGATGAACTCAAACACTAGCCACCTTTTGACAAAACTCCAAACATGATAGATGCTGGAAACATGACATAGCAAGAGGGCATGCCTGCAATTCTGTGAGGGTGGTTGGCTCATCCCTAACATGTTTTCCACTTTTATGATGCCTCCGGGGAGCCTGTTCTTCCGAGGATGAATCAATTTGGGTCTCCATTTCATATTCCGATGAGTGCTCAGATGCCATGACTGCTGTATGTGGACTGTGTTTGGATTGCCCTTTGATGATGGTATTGAAACTATGTGTTGTTGTGATCTCTGCCACCAAGGGGAACAATGCAAAAAGGGAGTGTTAGGAAGGGGAATAATATGATGGGATTAGGGGTTAAGGGGGAAATTTTGTTTAGGGACATGTAGGAGGTTTGGGGGTTTTATAAGGTAGGATTTTGGGATTTTACATTGACAAACGAGTGGAGAGGATAGGGAATAGGGGTTTAGTAATGTTTTAGGGTAGGGTAAAAATAGGGAGAAATGGGATAGGGGGGAAGGGAACAATGGAAAGAAGGGGAAAAATGAAAGGTGAAAGGGGAGGTGGAACCTTGGTATCACCACAACAAATTTGCAACCCTAGAGCAATGGCTTTGATGATTTCAAGTGGTAGGGTTTAGGCATTTTTTATTGCAATTTTAAATGGCCATAAACCATCATCACATTCATAAAATTTGATGAGCAACCAAGATTTAGACCCTACCTGTCAATTGGAAGGGATTCAAGGCGATTTGTTGCAACTTTGGAACAAATTCGGGCCTTTGTGGGTGTGTGTCGCGCAGCAAACCCAGTGTGCCACGCTCTGTGTGTGCGCCGCGCCCGTGTAGTTTCACCACTGTGGGGTCGCGCCCTGTGCACCATGCTCTCTATGTGCGCTGCACTCCTCTGTGTGTGCGCCGCGCCTGTGCCAACTCCTCCAAACTCACCCAAAACGCGTGCTTGCTTCTCTCAATCACTTTGCAATGTTTCTCTCTATCCTTGGTGTGAAAAATGACTTTGTTTCTTGTGGGAATCTTATATAAGTTCTTTGAAGTCATGGGTTTGATTTTTGTTTCTTCAAAACCCACTTTGCTAATATTTTGTTTTGGCACTTTTTCCCTGATTTAGTGCAACTCTGTATTTCACTTTTCCCTTTGAATTTTAGCTAAAATGATGAAATTTTTGGCACTTTTTTGCAGGGGTTGTTTGACATGGCATTTGGCCAAGGAAACCATGACTGTGCCTGAAGAGATCGACTGGAAACTTTTTTGAAAATTATCATAAGTGACACACTGTTTGACTTTTCTTCAAAACAGAGTTTTGAAGAACAGTGATAATCTGTCAACATGACGATGAAAATCTTTGAATCACAACTTTGTAAGGGCCTCACTTTGGCCTGCATGGCTTTATTGGACATGGTTGAAGACCAAATTGAGTAATCCCTAGACCTAATGACTGAAAATGACTCTTGTCCATTAAAAGACCAAAAATTGACTGTCATGGACTTTAGTGAACATTGATGAAAAGACCTAAGCTAGCAGGTGCTAGACATGAGGGGAAATGACTAACAAGACTTTTTCTGTCAGATTATGGCACGCCCCTAGCGAAATGTAGTTGAGTGAATGGAGCGAGACTCCTAAAAATGAAATTTAGAAAGAGTTTTGATCTCTGACGGAGCACTGACAAGACTGACTCTAACATTGGCTCCAATGGGGGATGGTAGCTCCTTGGAGGTGCCAAGAACAACAGATCTCTGGAAGAGCTAGACAGTGCCTTCGTCCATTGGGCTATGGAGTCATTATTTCGACAAACAACACAAGACTCTGACTCATTTATGAAACTAAAATGAACAAAAAATTGACTCAAATTTGATATTGAAATGACTTGAAGACTAACTTGACAAAATCTAACCAAACTGAAATAAAATGGTATTTATAGTGACAGTGGAAGCAGTGTCAATAACTCAGAAATGGTACCGATTGAGCAACCGACCATTGATCGGCCCTCCTGGACAATCTTCCCCGTTCATTTCCTTCAGAAGAAAGGCATTTTGACCCCGATATGCTGCAATCTTGAAGGGAACTTTCCAGAGGTTTTCGAACTTACCATGGTGACCTTTTTCCTCATTCCCTGCATCCCACTTCAGCACCACATCATCCAACTGAAATTTGTCCGCCTTTTCTTTTCTGTCATAAATTTTCTTAATCTTCTCCTGCAACTTGGACGTGTTTTGGAAAACTTCTTCTCTGGTCTACTGCAAGTGGACCATTTGGTTCAACCTTCTCTGCATAGGATCATCTTCACTGCTGGCCTCCTGGAGAAGTTTGACTACCAGGGTTGCAAGAGAGGTAGGAAACACTGTATCAACTCCATAAACAAGCTCAAAAGGTGACGTACCAATGAATTTCTTCTGACTGACCTGATCTGCCCAAAGTGCATTGACCAACCTCTTATGCCAGCTCTTCTTGTTTATTTCTAGTAGCTTCTTGATGATGTTGACCAATGATTTATTTGAAGACTCCGCCAATCCATTGCCTTGCGGATGATAGGCAGTTGAGCGACCCAAAATGATGTGATATTTATGACAAAACTCTACCATCCTTTTTGATTTGAACGCTGCTGTGTTATCAATGATTAACTTATTCGGGCAACCAAAGCGAGACAATATGTTATTTTCAAGGAATGAAATAATTACCACATCTGTAGCTTGTCTGGTGGGAATTACTTCAATCCATTTTGTGAAATAATCTGTCGCTGTGAGGATCCATCTATGCTGACCGGAAGAAGCGGGATGAATTTCACCAATGAAATCCAACCCCCATTGCTGGAAAGGAGCACTCACTTCAATGGGCTTAAGTGGTAAAGGCTGTAACTTCTGCCTCCCTTCGAAAATCTAACACTTGTGACAGCTCTTGACCATCTTATATACCTCAGCAAACAATGTCAGCCAATAGTATCCCGCTCTCAAGATTTTATTTGCTGTTGATTTCCAAAAAAGGTGACCACCACAGTCTCCCTCATGGCAATCCTCCATGACCTTCTTTGCTTCTTTTTCCACCAAACAATTTAACAAAATGCCACCGGGATCTTTCCAATAAAGTGCAGAATTTAGAATGCAAAACTTGGCAGCGTTCAATTTGAGTGTTCTAGCTTTGTTTCTATTCATGCCGGGCGGTGGTGACAAATTTTTAAGCACATATATGATATCTAAATACCACGGAGAAAGAGCAAAAATTTTAGATACCTGAATTGATGAACCTTCCTCATTCTCATCGAACATAGCAGCGATCAGATTTATGTCTAAGGTGTGCAATTTTGATTCGGCCATTAACTTTGCCAATCCCTGTCCTTTAACAAGCTTTGTGGGCTTTATTTCCACATCATATTCCAACAAAGCTGCAATCCACTTGCCTCGTCTTCGTTTCGGATCGGTCTGCACTAAAACATCTTTGACAACAGCGTTAGGAACATAGGCCAAATATGAGAATGTAGAATATATACCCAAAAATATTTCAATGCGTTCACAAGTGCAAGGGCTTGCTTCTCAATGATGTTGTATTTTAAGGCTGCATCTCTTATAGCTCTACTGAAGAAAGCAATTGGTCTTTCATGATCATCTCTTTTCTGCAATAACACAGCTGCCATAGTATGCTCCAAAGCGAATGAAAACTATATGAAATCTCGAGTGTAGTCTGGGCTGACTAGAACTGGAGCTGAAGAAAGAGCCAATTTGACTAAATTGAAAGATTTTACAGCCTCCTCCATCCATTTCACTTGGCTATCCTTCTTGAGCATGTTTGTAATCTCTCTTAGGTGTTCAACAAGATTAGGTACAAAGCGACGTAGAAAATTCATTTTACCATTGAAGATTGAATCTCCTTCTTATTCCGGGGCAGATTGATTTGCTGAATCACTTGCACACATGCCGGGTCAATACAAATGCCATCTTTTGAGATAATGTTCCCGAGTAGTTTTCCTTCCTCCATGGCAAACAAGCTCTTTTTCGGATTCAGTGACAAGCCAAATTTTCTGCACTTTTGAAAGACAGTTTTTAGATGGTACATGTGCTCTTCATCAGATTTGGAAAACACCGTCAAATCATCCAGGTACACAACCAAAAGACATCCTTCTCATTTGCGAAAGCCAAGTCCATTGCACGCTGAAATATGGCACCCGCGTTCTTCAAACCAAAAGGCATTTTAGCGTAATGAAAAGTTCCCCGCAGAGTGGTGAACGCTGTCTTGTCTCGGTCATCTTCATGGACAGAAACTTGGTTATATCTAGAATAACCATCAAGTAGTTACATACGAGATGCTCCCACTACTCGTTGAAGTATATGGTCCATTTTGGGTAGTGGATAGTTATCTTTCAACGAAACTTTATTGAGATTTCTAAAATCAATGCACAAGCAAATCTCACCTGTCTTCTTTCATACATGCACCAAATTAGAGATCCAATCCGAAAATCTGATGGGAACAATGATCCCTGATTTGTACAACCTGTTTATCTCCTTTTCAATTGATGGCAGCACCTTTGGATTTAGCCTTCTCAACTTTTGTCTGAAAGTTTTCTGATTTGGTTTAATGGGTATAGTGTGCTGAATTTTGTTGGTATCATATGTCTTTAAGTCAGAATAGTCCCAAGCAAACACATCTGCAAATGAAGACAACAAACTGATATATTTGTCCTTTATCTTTGGTGGCAATGCTTTAGACAGTTTTACCATTTTAGGATTAGCAGTTGTTCCAACATTGACCTATTCCACACCCTTCTCTCTTGGCTGCAATGTTGGTTTTCAGGGTACATCATCTTGATCAAAGAGTTCTTCTAAAGGTATCAAGCCTTTAGGAATAACGTTATTCTTTAGCTGCAACACGTCCATTTGATTGATCTGCACATCATCTGTGCCATTACCTTTACCATCGTCATTTTCTACATCAATTGAGGTTTCTTTGAACTTACCTTTGTTTTGCAGAAAATCATCAATCTCCTCATCATCTTGGAAAACTTGCCAATATCTCTGATTGTCTGGGACTATCGGACGATGCTTGACATGGATTTCGAATTTATTGCTGGAGTTCATTGGGATCTTCAAACTACTTGCTGCCTTAGCAAGAGCATCAGCAATGCTATTTTATATACGAGGCACACATGTCAAGGTATATTCTGAAAATAATGTTAGGATGTCTAGAACTGCATTACGGTAAGCTCACATCCGAGGATGCTTTGCTTGATATTCGCCTCTGACCTACTTAATCACCAATTCAGAGTCGCCATATACTGCAATCCACTTAGCATTAATCTTTCTTATAATTTTTAGGCCAGTAATCAGAGCTTCATACTCAGCTTCATTGTTTGAACAATCAAAAGCCAACTTGTAAGAGCATACCCGCACGTTACTAGGCACTTTGTTCGGGGCGGTGAAAGGACTGCATACCCAAATCCCAATTCCAGCGCCATCATTTCCCACTGCTCCATCGAAATCCATGGTCCACAAACCTTCTTCCTCCTCTTGCAAGTGTTGAAAATCTGTTTGCTGTGCTTTGTCTGCTTGCTGTCCATTACTTTCAGCTGATCGCTCAACGGTGTTCTGCTATTCTTGTCCTTCTCTCTTTAAAACTCCTCTGAAATTTTTTGTTATTTCTGGAATATCATCTGCTTCTACTAACTAATTGTCGATATCATTGAAACTATCAGAATACAAAACGAAAGACTCTAAATCTGTATGTACATAATTAATCGGATGATTTATTGGTTTCTCCTGGCTTGTAATCATGTATTTCATTTTTTGTTCCCGATACAATTTCCTCATTTGGCCAAACACTGGAATCGTTGCATAGGAGAAGTCTAGTTGTAGTGTCCCTTTCAATTTTGCTAACCAAGACCTGGAAAGAAGCATGCCGAACCTGGGAGGATTGTCTGCTACAACAATACCCATCAAAACATTCTTCATTGGGAGTTGATCCAGACTCACAACCAAGTCTTTGATGAGCCCGATACATCTTACTCTGCTAGAATCAAACGAATAGAGATCATGGTATTGCCGGGTAATGTCCAGACCGAACTTATCCATGATAGCTTTGGGCATGAGATTGTGAGAAGCTCCGGAATTGAACATGGCATTATGTAACACAAAATCATGCAACCTTAAACTGATATAAAAAGGTGGCGCATCACTATTAGGAGAATCACCAATCGATGTTGGCCCAAAAATCATTTCGAGTTGATCATCTTCAACATTCACCATGTCAGACATTGGGTCCAAATTCAAAATTTTAGACACTTTCCCTCTATAACTGTTGTTCCTCATTATTTCTGTCAAGGGAATGGATACCTTCAATTTAGAAATTTCATTCTCTAAATTAAAAGCGGGAATCTTTTCTACCTCTTTGACTGGAATTTCTTTCCTTTCCTTTTCTTTTGATGCAATTGGTTGATTTGATTTTTCTGCTGATGGTGATTTGCTACTACCCGGATCAACCACCTCCTTTCCTTTCCTTTGTGTAACTGATGAATCATTCTTTGATGCCTCAACGTCCTTCCTCTTCTGAATTGGTTTATCCGGTACATCTCTGTTTCTAAGTGAATATCGCTGCTGCTGGGTGGACAGAGCATTCATGTAGCCTCTTTGGTACTCATATGATTCTTCCTCCAAAACGGTGTCATTTGTTAGAATGAAATCTGCATCTTTGTGTACAGCCGAACTTTCTGCATACTCCTCATCCTCGGTAATATAAATAGGAAAATCATTAGGAGTAAAGAAGTGGTTTTCTTCACCTATTATATTCCCGTCCTCATCTGACTCCGGTCCATGCACAAAATTTTGCTGCAAAGGTGGCTGTACTGGCTGCTGCGCTGTTTGCTCTTGGGCTCGCTGATCTCTCTGCCTTATTCTATATTGTGGCTGTTGCTGGCCACATAAGTTAGGATTTCTAACTTGTGGCTTAGGTTTGTCAAGTTTCACCCTTTCAAGCATCTTCTCTACCTTCCAGAGTAATTGATCTACCGAGGAAGGTTCTTCTTTTACGGTGACCTTCTTTTCTGCCTTTGCTCTAGCCCTCTTGGTCAGCAGATTTGCTTCAACGCTGACCGCGATCTTCTGCATGTCTTCCATTGTGGTCGGTTCTCTCTCGCTTAATTGATAAGCCATGTCAGCATCAAAACCATCCGAGAACTTAGATGATCGGGAATTTCATTATAAATAGAATTGAATCTAATGCAGTAGTCTTGGACCGACTCACCAACGTTTTGTTTGATTTGCTCATATTCAGCTAGAATTTGGAGAGGATTCTTTTTCACTTCCCACCGACCTAAAAATTGTCTTTGTAGGTCGGCCAAGGTAGCGATATGTGCAACCGGCAAACCTCTAAACCATTTCCTCACTTCAGCTGCAAATGTTTGTACAAAGAGTCTCATTGCCACATTCTTCGCATCGATCTCATGAAGTTCACAGAAATCTGCCATTCTGTCCACATGTTGCTAAGCAGTAATGCTGTTAGGAGTGCCATCAAAAAACGAGATTTTGCTTTGATAATCTGCGGGCATATCATCTAAAACTTGAGGCAGGACAAGAGGCGCAAAACGAGCAACTGTCACTCTTGTTGGGTTTGGCCTTGGAGGTGTTGCAGGAGTGTGCTCAGTTTGTAGGGGGCTAACAATTGGAGTTTGAAGCTGTGCCACAATGTAATTATCAATTGACCGGTTAGCCCTTTCAGTCTCCAAGTCTACAAGAAACTATGGATTGGGGACAGTAGAGTCAACCGCCCTTTTGGATTTGGTCTCGAACAATGATATTTCAAACTGCTCATCAAAATCTAGCTCTTCAAGATATTCAAAAATATCAGGACATGAATGGGATTTGAACACGGGAGATATAGAGCTATCTTGACGACGAAGTCTTGGAATCAAATTGGGATTTTCATGGATGTGCAGAGGATCTGGATCTGGATTAGCTCTGGTATATCTTCTAGAAGCCAATGTGCTATTAAGAAAAATCAAAAGGACACGACCAACTCACTCAGCCTATCAAATTCTAAACTTATCATTCAGAAGCTTAGAATTATCAAGAAGTAAGGGGAGTAATTTCCTCCCCAGTGGAGTCGCCACTATGTTAGCACCTAAATATGCTTTAGGCTGAAGGAAGGCAAAATTCAAGGTAACCACAAACCACGCTCAGTCTAGTAGCTAGCCCTACCAGAACAGGAGAGGGCTCTCTCCGTGTCACGCTCAGTGAATAAACAAATGATATGGTCTGAGATGACTTGTAGTGAATATTGATTTTAGGCTAGTAAATAAATATGGATACAAGAAGCAATTTTTTATAAATGGTTGAGTTTCTGGGATGTATGGGACCAACGAACGACAATGAGTAGAGAATTTAACACAAAGGCACAGATTACTTCGTGAGGCAAGACAGGTAGAAAGTCTAGCAATTAAATTTGAAATAATGCAGAACATAAAGATTGTTTAGGAGGGTGAAAAGGGCATAAACACATGAATGCTTTTCAACAGAAGAAGAACACATAACGTGAAACTTTCCCACAGGCAGGGCAATAAACATGAATTCTACCTTATCTTACTTAGAAAATTTCACTGGAAATGAATATGAATGAACTGTGAAACATAACGAAATACATATGAAACAAAAAGAGAACCCATTTTCTACACTCACACCAGATGAATCTCATGAACCAGAGCCGCTGCCTTTCATTAATTCTCTGTCAAAATATACAATGAAGAACTGAGTTTCTCTCCCACAGTCTCCCAGAAATTACAACCAACCCTTTGCAAATGGTTTTGCATATAATAAATAGACTATGCCATTGGGAAATAGAACGACCCAGAGTTGGGGAGTTTTTCAAATCATTACAAACATGGAAATGGAAAGCCAACCATTAGTGACAGGTGCATCATTACAAAAATGACAAACAGCTTGAGTGACTGCTCGCCTTCCTTTTCTACTTGGATAGAAGCCAAACTTTAGTGAAAATACTCTTTAAACTTTGCCTTAGATGCTGAAAAAAGTGTAGTGTAAATGAGCAGGCCCACTTGGAGAAAGTCGCGAATCGAAATGTCGCGGAGCGGAAATGATTTTGGCCTTTTGGTCTATATGCACTGTGCCACTTTGGAGGTGATTTTGAGGTACCTTCTGAAGTCAAAATTGTGCCCAAGTGTGCTTGTTAGAAAGCCTTACCTATCTACTTTCCAACCCAAGTGGAATTTCTGAATTTGGTGCTCATTTACCCCTCCAAAACTTCAATCTCCCAAGACTGCTTCCTGTGTGTCAAAATAGGGGCAGAGAGGTCATTTTTTGAGTGTTTTTGACCTCCTGGGGACTAAAAACCTGCCCAAACTTCTTGGCCATGCACCAACAATCATGATTTTTCATGCTGAATCCAAAAATGCAAACCATTTGTGATTTGGAGCTCCCAATCCTAAGCGCGCGGTGCACAGGGAGAAAAACCCTGTTTTGTGCCCAAAAATTTGTCATGTGACCAAAATTGCCCCAAATTTTTTGAAATTTGGGCTGGAGGTTCCCTATGAAGTGCTATGCTGGGCCAAAGAGGCTTCAACCAAGATTTGAAGCCGATCTTGCTCTTTTTTCCTCTTTTGTCTTTGTGTCGCTCTCTTCAATTTCGCCTTCAAACTCCTTATCTGAGCCTTTGAACTCATGTTCCGTGCCCTATAGTGATAAACCATCCGCCTCAATATGGTTTTTTCCTTGTCAGCCTTCTCTAGCAGTCTCTCAAGGTGGATGTTGATCCGCTCGAGCCAAGACTCTCGGTCATTGTTAATCTCTTGCTATAAGGAGTGAGCTCAATCCTCCTATGTTGGGCAACTTGGCGATTCTCACGGATGCTTTGTAGCTCCATGATCTCATGCAAGTCTTCAAGCTGTTTGTTCCTCTGCTCCAAATACCTGATAATCCACTTAGCCCTCTCCAAGTTGAGAGACAAGGCTTGGATCTCCGTTTGCTGCTCCTGGATGATCCTCCTAAGTTTGGCACTCTCCACATCTGTATCATCATCGTGAATGAGGATGAAGTCAGCCTCTTGTTCACCTGATGGCCCCTCGTCATGCATGGGCCTCTTGCCCTTGTCCTGTACCTGTGTTGCCGATGTCGGAAGCGAGGCCCCTTCCACCCCAGGTGGAGATAACACTCGCTTTGCTGCTGCAAACAAATGTCTACTTCCTCTCTGATAGGTGATGAATACTGGCCTAGTAGTGGTCTCATGGCACTCATATTGATGAGAAGGACCACCTATCTCATGTTCAACCTCTGATAATACTTGTGAAGTGCTGAAGAGGTCACAGGAGATGAAGTCATCCCAAGTAATGCCCTGTAATCCTAGCTGATGAACCACCAAAATCTTAATAAGAGCAAAATGATAAACACTGTTAAGTTGCTGCTGAGGGGTCTTGTGCTGCATGAAGGTGTTCATCCTCTATATGTTCTTGCAAATGAGATATGGGATGTTCATCATCCGTACCTTGGTAAAGTGCATGAGCAACCTAATGTGATAGGCATATAAACGAGAGAAACTCCCCTCACAGCTGAAATATTTCATGATCAACTTCATGAGTGGAGCATATTCATCTTTCAAATATCGAAATGGAAAGACTCTTTGGAGCTACCTCAAGAAACTGGCCTTAATGTAAGGCTCATAATGCTGCCGATCAACCTTCTGTTTCTTGTGCCATGGTTCTCCAATATTCGATATGTCGGTTGCTAATGAGACAGTTTCAGGTGTCAATGTGAAGGTGACCCCAGCTAAGATAGCATGATCTCCATGCAAGTGAAGCACAAAAAGACGGGCCAACTCATGATGAACTCGAACACTAGCCACCTTTTGACAAAACTCCAAACATGATAGATGCTGGAAACATGACATAGCAAGAGGGTAGGCCTGCAATTCTGTGAGGGTGGTTGGCTCATCCCTAACATGTTTGCCACTTTTATGATGCCTTCAGGGAGCCTGTTCTTCCGATGATGAATCACTTTGGGTCTCCATTTCATATTCCGATGAGTGCTCAGATGCCATGAATGCTGTATGTGGACTGTGTTTGGATTGCCCTTTGATGATGGTATTGAAACTATGTGTTGTTGTGATCTCTGCCACCAAGGGGAACAATGCAAAAAGGGAGTGTTAGGAAGGGGAATAATATGATGGGATTAGGGGTTATGGGGGAAATTTTGTTTAGGGACATGTAGGGGGTTTGGGGGTTTTATAAGGTAGGATTTTGGGATTTTAAATTGACAAATGAGTGGAGAGGATAGGGAATAGGGGTTTAGTAATGTTTTAGGGTAGGTTAAAAATAGGGAGAAATGGGATAGGGGGGAAGGGAACAATGGAAAGAAGGGGAAAAATGAAAGGTGAAAGGGGAGGTGGAACCTTGGTATCACCACAACAAATTTGCAACCCTAGAGCAATGGCTTTGATTATTTCAAGTGGTAGGGTTTAGGCATTTTTTATTGCAATTATAAACGGCCATAAACCATCATCACATTCATACAATTTAATGAGCAACCAAGATTTAGACCCTACCTGTTAATTGGAAGGGATTCAAGGCGATTTGTTGCAACTTTGGAACGAATTCGAGCCTTTGTGGGTGTGCGACGCACGGCAAACCCAGTGCACTGCACTCTGTGTGTGTGCTGCGCCCTTGTAGTTTCACCACTGTGGGGTCGTGTCCTATGCGCCGCGCTCTCTATGTGCGCTGCGCCTGTGACAACTCCTCCGAACTCACCCAAAACGCATACTTGCTTCTCTCAATCAATTTGCAATGTTTCTCTCTATCCTTGGTGTGCAAAATGACTTTGTTTCTTGTGGGAATCTTATATAAATACTTTGAAGTCATGGGTTTGATCTTTTTTCTTCAAAACCCACTTTGCTAATGTTTTGTTTTGGCACTTTTTCCCTGATTTAATGCAACTCTGTATTTCACTTTTCCCTTTGAATTTTAGCTAAAATGATGAAATTTTTGGCACTTTTTTGCAGGGGTTGTTTGAAATGGCATTTGGCCAAGGAAAACATGACTGTGCCTAAAGAGATCGACTGGAAACTTTTTTGAAAATTATCACAAGTGACACACTGTTTGACTTAACAGTCGTAATCTGTCAACATGACGATGAAAATATTTGAATCACAATTTACTCTTGTCCCCTATCATGTGTTTTAAGCACCCATTGTCAATATACAATTGACCTTATTAGTTGTGAGAATACAATGCAAATCCACGTTATTCAAACTTTTATGGCTTCTTTTTCCACCTTTTAGTGTTCTCTTGTTATTGAGACTGCTTGGAAAACTATTTCCATGGGGAATTTATGAATATACTTCTACATTCACTTGCATTTTCCCCAAAATTATTACAATTATAGCATTCAATTTCATCCAAGAGAGGATAAAGTGCATTGTTATTTCTTGGATAAGAATTCCTAGGTTTAGGTGTTTGAAATTGGATAAACCAACACTCCCCGTGTGTTTCGTGACATGGAATAACCACCTCTCTTGCATCCTTATCTCTAGCGATTCAATCATTGATTAACACCTATGGGTTTTGGTTTAATGACAACCATGATTCCCAACAAGTGGTATTAGAGGGTAGATCATGACTTCAATACACACCCGATTCATGTTGGGGCAAGGGGGGGGGGGGGGAGATTGTTGGAAATTGGATAAACCAATGCTCCCTGTGTGTTTCGTGACATGGACTAACTGCCTCTCATGGATCCTCATCTCTAGCGATGCGATTGTTGATTAACACCTATGGGTTTTTGTCTAATAACAGTCGTGATTCCCAACACTAGGCATTAAGAACTAACTAGATATAACATTTTCATTTATGATATATATATGGGCTCTACAATTTTGAGCCTTATGACCAAAATTATGACATGATAAACAATAGCCATAAAAGAAATTTTTGTACCTGAAAGTGTACGATCTTCATGGAGGAGTGGTTATACTTAACCCTTTCTGTCTTTTGTGTTGGTTCTTTGATTTACCTTGAGTATCATTTTTGGAGCTGACGGGATCATTAATTTGTTTTTTATTCTTTTTGCTAGTGCCTTTGTTTAGCTTACTTGACCTTCCATTAAGCACATTTTCATAGCTTATGGTCTCTCGTTTTTTTTGGGACTTTATGCTTGACTCTCGTTTTGAGATATAATTGTACTATTTGTAACCCAAACATGTCATGGTTACTAGTGAAATTTGATTATTGTTGTTATTATCAAGGGTTGCAGATCCATTTACAAATTTTAAGTTCATATCTACTTGAGCTCTAGATTTCTCTAGATCTTTTCTTAGAGAAACTACCTCTGCTTCAAGCCTCTCACAATTTCTCTACAATTCTGCTCGCTGATTTGAAATGATTTCTTCTCTTCTATTTGCCTATTCAAGTTTGGTATTCAGGTGGATAATTTATTCTTCATTTGAATTTGGATCTCTCTTTTCATGTTTCTTAGATAAATCCTTTCTCAAAGATGTGTTCTCATCTTCTAGTCTTTCACAACTATTTTTCTTGTCCCTTAACTGCTTTAATAATGTTTCTTTAATTCTTTTTTCTTATTCTAATTGAACCTTTTGAATATTAATTGATTCTGCAATGGAATACATATTTTCTTTTTCTACATTCAACAATTGTTCCTTCAACATTATTTTCTTTCTTCTAACCTTAATTCATCTAGAGCACTAATTTGTTATCCTTGAAGGTCAACTTACCCTTCAACTTCTTCCTCAATATATGAGTTATCTTTGTAATTATATTTAGTTTCTATGGCCATATGCATGCATTCATATTTATCTTCATTAAATGTCTGTTCATTACTCTCTTATGATGAGTAGATATCTTCCTTTGAATATAATGTTTTTTCTTATGATACTTTCCCTTCTTATATTTATGATATCTACATCTATTATTATATCTCTTTCTTTTTCATGATCTTCTATTTTAGGATAAGGAAATTAATGAGAAAAATAACCAATTCTAGCCTAATCAAAACATTTAAGAGGAAAATTTATACCTTATAGATCCCATTTTTAGCTTCCTCATGAATTAATCTACCTTTGGATCTGACTCATGGTTGGAGAAATCTTGATGTTCTTTTTTTTTCTTTGAGACTTTGAAGGAAACCTCGTTTGGTATTGACCTCTCTTTTCCATCCCTCACTTAATATGATGTGCTAATTCCATGTAGTTCTTCCATATTTAATGTGTCCATGTCCTTCATCTCCTTAATGGATGAAATATTGGCATTTAATCTCATGGGAAGAGATATCACTAATTTCTAAACAATAACTTCTGTTAGTGTCGGTCTTGAGCCCTCCATCGGTGATCAAAAGCTCTTTGCATGTGCATAGGTAGGTGTCTCATCAGTATCAGTTTTGCATCCCGTTAGGCATGCCATAAAACTGACGGAGGAGCTGGTCCTTGTTCCCTTCTTGGCTTTGCTGGATCAGATCATATCATTTAAATGAGCTTGTGTTACACTTGTTTTATTTTTGTCTTGAAATCCCAAGTCTTAGGTCTAGGGTTTTGGTCAAAAATCACTGCAAGGTCATGAGTCAAAGGTCTAATAGTCCCCAGCAAGCCGAAAGGAGGTATGTAAATATGTTCCATTGATATTTTTTCATCAGGTACAGCTCATTTATACCTTGAATTTAAAAACCTTGTTTTTAAACCCAAGGTCATGTGAAATTTGCAAAAAATAAGGAAAATTTTCAAAATTCTTCAAAATGCCGGCAATAACCCTGGTCTCCTCGCTAGAGTCCATCAGATGGTCAACCTGCAAAAAGAACGGAGTTAAAGCACTCAAAAGATCAAATTCAGGACAAAGTGAACTCAAAACAGTGTTAAAAGTGAAGGTCAAAACAAAAACATTAGAAAGTGGGTTTTGGTAAGTTAATTTTTTCAAATTGGGCCTATAAAGAGTAAATTCCCCTCTAAACAGCCTCATTATGCATTTGAGAGCTTGCAAAACGAGTGAGAGGTCAAAAGAGGCGATTTGCAGAAAGTTGGAGTCATTCTCAGGGGCGCGACCACTCAGGCTCAGTGCATGACTAGTTGGGTGAGGCACGACCACTCAGCGACCCCTCTGTAGTGCATTTTTCTAAAGGGCGCGACCACTCAGGCAAGGCACGACCACTCAGAGTAGGGGTGTGACCACTCAAGCTGTCTTCTACAGAACCGCTCCAAATCGACTAAATCGCCCTCTTGCTTGCTCAATTGATCAAGCATACTTCTCATCATTTTTGCAGGCAAGGGCAGCAGTTTACTCTATCTATTTGCTTCACTTTGCTCAAAAGCACCATGTCAACCACTGAAACCTATGAGCAAGGTGATGACCGGTCTTCTTCCACAGAAATCGAGGTACAACAGAGGCCTCGTAAGGGTGGCAAAGGTGGTCATCATAGGAGAGAGGAACCCACCGCTTTGGCAGAATTGCAGGCCTGTCCTATGGCAGTGAATGGTTTCCGTTATATGTCATGTTTTCAGTTCTGTGAGAGGCTTGCTCAAATTCAGCACCACAGGGAGTTGGCCCGCTTATTTGTTTTGCACCTTCATGATGGGTAGGTCACTCTTGCAGGGGTGTATTTTGTACTATCTCCGGAGGTGATTTTAGAGGCTACCGGGATACCAAATGTGGGTGAGGTGTGGCCCAAGCGTAAAATGCTGGATTATGTTTATTTTGAGCCATATGTCAGGCCAGCATTCATGAGTCACTTGTCAGGGGTCTTTCCCTTCAAATTCCTCCGGGGGGAGTATGCTCCAATCATGCGGCTTATCATGCATTACTTTACATGCGAGGGAAGATTTTTGCAGGACATTCAGAGGATGGTGTCCGTGTTTCAGAGGCAGTTCCCAACTCAGCAACATAGGAGTTTGTGCCATCATGGTCTCATCCAGCTCATTGTTTCTCATCAGTTGAGTCAGCAAGGCATTCCATGGGCAGACTTCATTTCTCATGAGTTCTTTACAGTGCCACCACAGCCACAACCAGAGCCAAAGGCCATTCATGAGGAGGGAGGTCCATCACACCAGCCCGAGATTATTGTTCCGAGACATGTTGTTTCCCCATCGCAGCTTACATATCAGAGGGGTCATAGGACCTTGTTTGCAGCAGCTCGACGAGTACTTTCTCCATAGCAGGTGGAAGGGGTCTCGTCATCATCATCAAGTCAGCGAGTGTTATCTCCACACCAGGTGGAAGGGGCCTCGTTTCCGATAGCAGCATAGGTATCAGAGAGGGGAAAGCAGCCCATGATTGAGGAGAGATTGTCAGGTGATCTGGTTATTGATCTTGACGCCGGTTCTCCTAGCACAGAGCTCATGGATATCATCCTAGAGCAAAGTACCGAGATTCAGTCACTGCAAACGAAATTATTGATGGCAAAATGGACAATAAACTATCTTGAGCAGCGCAACAAGCAACTTGAGGATGAGAAAGAGTTGGATGAGCTGTGGAGGATTCGAAGTGATCGAGTCATCAACCGTAGGAGGCCCGGTGACTTGCTGCCCAAGGATAGGGAATCCATGCTTATCTGGGTAAATACACACTTAGAGAGGTTGTTGGCAAAGGCCAATCAAGAAAAGAAGCTGCTAAAGAACATGAAGAATCATTATTGGGCAAGGATGCATGTTTGTAAGGCAAGGATAAAGATTCTTCAAAGAAGGTTGACCGAGGCTCTCAAAGGGAGGAAGAAGACCAACCCGCTCCATATCTTGGCTGAGGCCTCTCTCACTCACCATGATACTCATTAGCCTCCTCCTAGCAGCGAACCCAAAAAATTTTGAGAGTTTTGAGGCATTTTTGGCATTTTTGAGAATTTTACAGGTTTTGGCCATTTGAGTGGTCTCACCCCGTGCGCGACCAGTCATGGGGACAGCTTAGAACGGGGAAAACTCTACATTTTTGGAATTTTCATGCAAAAATACACTTTCCTATGGATGGGTTTCAGATTTTATGAAGATTTGGGCTTCCAAAAGCTCAAAATACATGCAAATTTTGACTTTCTGCCCCTTTTTTGAGTTGCAGAAAGCTGCCTTGGGAGAAATGACTTTTGAGGGGTCAAATCAACTCCAAATTCAGAAATTCTAGTGGGGTTGGAAAGTAGACTTACAGACCGTTCCAATGAGCTATCTTGCACCTGATTTGGACACAGGGAAGGCCCTCAAACAGAGCTGTTAATGCGCGCGACCAGTCAAAGTGAGGGGCGTGACCACTCAGGGAAATTTCACTGTTTTGACCAGTTCGGCCAGCAAAACACTGTTTTTACTTTGGATGACTTTTGAGGCATGTAAATGATGGATTTTTGTGTAATTTTCATGGCACTTAGATACTTTTACTCTCCTTGAACACTTCTAGAAGTTTCCTTGATGTAAATGGTAAATATTTAATGCATGGATAGGTTTTCTAAGTTTTAGAGGCAAGTTGTTTTGACTGCCTATTATCTAGTGATTAGTTTAGAATTAGTTGAAACATCTCCTAGGAAGCTGAGCTCGACCCCTAGAGGTGGGGAAAGGAGTTAGATCTTCTATATTATGCCTTCTCTTACTCATTTTCATGTTGGACTCTTGAGGGAGGAGCTCCTATTGTATATTTTACTTGTATCTCTGCAATTTGAGGAAAAGGAAGACCAGGGTTTTGCGGACATCATTGGGATTCTTGTGGACTCTTGTGTTGATGGTGTGTTCTCTTATTGTAATTGTAAGTGTGTTTATGTGTTCCATCTCTTTCTTTATTGCTGCTTATTAAACAAAAGAAGTGATAAAGTTTGAATTCATGCATGCCATGCTCAGCTTTCAATTTTGTTTAATATTTATGTTTTCCACTGTCTAGAGAGGATTCAAAGTCATTGTTTGCCCTCTTTAGCTTCTCCTCTTTTCTCCTTGATCATCCATCTCAGCTAAAGGCATCAGCGCAAACTCCTACCTTGCCCCAAAGACCCACCTGCAAAAACTGAGCTCAATCCCCGCACCCTGAATTGCACTCCCTCCAATTGCCACCAAAAACCCCAAAAACTTTAAATCAACCCTCCTTATCAGTTTACTAGCCTAATATCAGTGTTTCTAATTGGTCAACTCATCCTATTGAAAAATCCACCGAGTTTGACCGGAGAGAGCCTTCTCCTGCCTCGTAGGGCTAGCTACGAGGCTGAATGGTTTGATGTAGCCTTGAGATTTGTCTATCTCAGCCTAGGTGAAATTTCAAGCGCTAACACTAGGAATCTGCATTAAATGGCAGGGAACATTTTCCTAGATTTTCTCAATCATTTGAGTTCCACAATTTGTGTCATAATTCCATAATATATTATTGATTTATTATTTAATATTGATCCTCCTGTAGTAGGGATAAATTCCCTAAATTATCTCCTCCAAATCTTCGTAATCTACCCAATATTCTCATAATATTCTAGAAAAATAAATAATATTAGGCACAAATATGCAATTATTCATAAACCTTCCTAATGAATATATTAACGTTAAAAATAGATTATCTAATGCAAAAAAGAGAGCTTTAATGTGATGAAGGATGGTCATAGGCCTTAATTTATGTTTAATTTAGAGGCATGGGCCTTAATTTATGTCTAATTTAGAGTCTCATCATATCCCCTACTGAAAGTGTTGCTCATCCTCTAAGCAACTTAGTGACATCATTGTGCCTTATTCATGGCATTGGTGGCCTCTCTCTTGTGAACCCCTCAGTCCTTTCTCTGAATAATCTTGGCTGTAAGCTCTGCCAGGACAAGCCCAAAAATTTATTCGTGCATAGAAAAATCATTGTTTCTTGAGACCATTAGTTTTCTTTCTTCGCCTTATTCAAGATGGGTTCTTGAATATTTTTTAGTTTGGTAAGGTCTTCCACATCCTTATCAACCTTTTGCTACCTTGTTCCATGATTTTGACAACTCTAAAACCTTCAAAATGCTTTTAGATGAGAACTAGGACATCCTGTAGTAATTCCTGTCAAAACTACAGGAAACCCTGTTAAAACTACATGAAACCCATTTTGAGCATAAATGATAGTTTGAGGTTGGGGTAGGCCCTTAACTTGACTTCCATGCCTTTCTCCCATTTCTATAACATCTTTTAGGCCTTGGACAAAATATAGAAATAGATTAGAGACCTCTTGGAAAGCCTCTTTTTATAATTTCAGTTTGAGTTTTGTTTTGATGGTGAATGTCTCATTTCCTTTTGTTGCCTTCTTCTTCTCTCTTGTGGCCTAGATGGTCGCCTAATGGCCTTGGAGTTTTATGTTTTGATTAGGTCTACCTTAGGCACTGTATTTTTTTTGGTTTTAGCACCATTTGTTCCTTTCTTCCTTCTTGTAGCAGCCACTCCTTCTCTTTCAGAGTCTTTTAACTGTATGGTAGTGATGAGAAATGATGTAGAGGGTTTGGAGGATGATGCTAGGGGTTAGAGAGAGTAGTGTAGGTTTGTGAAAATGGAGAGAATGCTCTGTTTGGTTTTTTTCAAGAAATTTTTAGGGTGAGACAGAGTATAGGGTTTTTTCTTGAAATTATGAAATGGGATGGATGAATGATGGATAGATAATGAATATGAAGTGAATGGAAGGCTTGAAGTGTTGTGGTGACTTGGCCTTTGCAAAAAAAATTCTTCTTTTAACTGTTGTCCTCATTCCTTGAAATCATCACCCTTTATTAATTTGACTTTTCAACATTGCATGAGTGAAGAAGTGAGCTACAATTAACTAGTTGAAGGCAGCTGAGACTGCTGGCACATCCTTAGCTTGTGAAACCTCATCTCTCATGCATTGGCAACAAATTTCTAAGTATAATATGATCAAGAGAAGAGGTCAAGAATATTACATACTTGTACTTACCTGATGGTTGTTGGAGAGACATGCATTCTACTACTGAGTTAATGTTGTTGTGTTGCTAATGACTGAGGTACATCTTCTTGACTGTCTTTTTCCTTTTTGTTGTTCTCATTTTGCAGATGGGTTGTCTTCTTATTGATGTGCAGGTTGTTACACTGAAATTTGTCACCATGACTATCTTCAGTTAATATGGCTCCATCAATAGTCATATTATCCTCCTTGTCAAGCCTCATACCTCTGCTCTTCATGTCAAACTTCAAAAAGAGAGAAAGTCACTTGAAAAAAACATGTTTATCTCTGGGTACGCAGGTTCTCTCTACCTTGCCTGCGTGTACGCACTCCATATACATTAGACCTGCGTAGTAATACGCTCTGTATACTAAAGCTAGGGTGCGTACCCCTGTAAAGGGCAAAAGGCGCAAGTTTCATCTTTAAAAAGTTACTTGTGGTCACTTCTAGAGCCTTCTAGAAGAGTTCTTGACGTGTATTGAGCGCCTCCAGATGGTTCATGCACCCCTATGATAGAGGA
>APFE031754313.1:25846-63043 GCA_000404065.3 Pinus taeda
CCGTATCTTGGCTGAGGCCTCTCTCACTCACCATGATACCCCTTAGCCTCCTCCTAGCAGCAAACCCAAGAAATTTTGAGAGTTTTGAAGCATTTTTGGTATTTTTTGGGAATTTTACAGGTTTTGGCCATTTGATTGGTCTCACCCTGCGCGCGACCAGTCATGGGGACAGCTTAGAACGGGGGAAACTCTACATTTTTGGAATTTTCATGCAAAAATACACTTGCCTATGGATGGGTTTCAGATTTTATGAAGATTTGGGCTCCCAAAAGCTCAAAATACATGCAAATTTTGACTTTCTGCCCCTTTTTTGAGTTGCAGAAAGCTGCCTTGGGAGAAATGACTGTTGAGGGGTCAAATCAACTCCAAATTCAGAAATTGCAGTGGGGTTGGAAAGTAGACTCACAGACCTTTCCAATGAGCTATCTTGCACCTGATTTGGACATCTGGAAGGCCCTCAAACAGAGCTGTCAATGCACGAGACCAGTCAAAGTGAGGGGCGCGACCACTCAGGAAAATTTCACTGTTTTGACCAGTTCAGCCAGCAAAACACTGTTTTTACTTTGGTTGACTTTTGAGGCATGTAAATGATGGATTTTTGTGTAATTTTCATGGCACTTAGATACTTTTACTCTCCTTGAACACTTCTAGAAGTTTCCTTGATGAAAATGGTAAATATTTAATGCATGGATAGGTTTCCTAAGTTTTAGAGGCAAGTTGTTTTGACTGCCTATTATCTAGTGATTAGTTTAGAATTAGTTGAAACAGCTCCTAGGAAGCTGAGCTCGACCCATAGAGGTGGGGAAAGGAGTTAGATATTCTATATTATGCCTGCTCTTACTCATTTTCATGGTTGGACTCTTGAGGGATAAGCTCCTATTGTATATTTCACTTGTATCTCTGCAATTTGAGGAAAAGGAAGACCAGGGTTTTGCAGACATCATTGGGATTCTTGTGGACTCTTGTGTTGATGGTGTGTTCTCTTATTGTAATTGTAAGTGTGTTTATGTGTTCCATATCTTTATTTACTGCAGCTTATTAAACAAATGAAGTGATAAAGTTTGAATTCATGCATGTCATGCTCAGCTTTCAAATTTGTTTAATGTTTATGTTTTCCACTGTCTAAATAGGATTCAAAGTCATTTTTTGCCCTCTTTAGCTTCTCCTCTTTCCTCCTTGATCATCCATATCAGTTAAAAGCATTAGCACAAACTCCTACCTTGCCCCAAAGACCCACTTGCAAAAACTGAGCTCAATCCCCGCACCCTAAATTGCAGATCCTCAACTTGCCACCAAAAAACCCCAAAAAAGCCCCAAATCAACTTTTAAATCAGTTTACTAGCCTAATATCTGTGTTACCTTGATTGGTCATCTCTTCCCATTGAAAATTTAACGAGATTGACCGGAGAGAGCCTTCTCATACCCCGTAGGGCTAGCTACGAGGTGAAATGGTTTGATGTTGCCTTGAAGGTTTGCCTTTCTCAGCCTGAGGTGAAATCTCAAGCGCTAACAAATTCTTCATCAATTTTTTCATCAAGACTTTTAATGGTGTTTACAATGTTATCAACTCTAGGAAATAATCCTATAATATTTTCATCGTCATTCATCTTTAGACTTTCAAACCACATTCTATGTTTGAAGTTTAACTTTCTTCACCTTATGATCTCCTTCATAGCTACTTTTGAGCTTATCTCAGATATCCTTGGCATATTTACAATGAATTACCTTAAGAAATTTAGATTCAATAAGGCCACACATAATTGCATTATTTTACTTTGCATTATTTGTAATGGCCCTTCTTCCATCTAGATCTGTTGGAGGAGTTGCAAGAGTTCTATATTCATCTTCAACAAACATCTAAATGTCAACACTAGGATACATTAAATAAGCACTCATTCTTACATTCCAAAAAGTATAATTGTTCCCATCAAAGAGTGGATCTCTATTTGTAAAGGATCCATCCTAGCTGGCCATTTATTCCCTTAAGATCTACTTTCCAATGATTAGAATATTCCTAAAGGAACCCACTCTAATACCAATTGTTGGATTAAAATTATACTAAAATGGGGGTGAATCAATATAAAATAATTTTACACCAGTTAATACATTCAATCACATAATATACACTAGTCAGAGAAGAGAATTGAACATAGGGTATATGTGGAAACCCATCTGGGAGAAAACCACAATTTTTTTTTTTTAATTACTTTATTAAAGTACACACCAACCTACATTACAATATTTGTAGGAACCAACTATATGAGACACCAATCCCCTTAAATTTTCAAGAGCCAACTTGGAAGAGACACCAATCCCCTAATATTTCCAAGCACCAATTTGCAAGAGACACCAATCCCCTCAGATTTGTAAGCACCAATTTGTAGGATACACCATTCCCATTTTGATTTTTTGATCCAATGTATTTTACCTCCTAGATATCTATTTCATCACTATTTCATACTAGATCCATAGGAAATTTCTTCAATTCTTACATAGACAATAATATTTAATTCATATCTCCTTCCTTTCTTTTCTTTATTAGCAACAATCTTCTCTTTTTGATTTAGTGGTAGTCTTCTATCATGCTGCACAATACAACTCTCTATTATGCACACTCTTTGCTAGCACTAATCTCACACTTATTTTCTCTGCACACACTATTTAAGAAATACCTCTTAAAAATATCGCATGTATTCCCAAATCACAATAATGCATAATTTGTGCTTTGTGTTCCGAATATTTCTAGTTCATATCTTCAATAGTTCTCCTTGTCTTACACACAATCTACACACATATTACGTCATGCATGTCCTCTCATCATGTGTGAGCACATACCATTTTCTTTCGAATTGGTGCAAATAATTTGTTCACCTTCGTTCACCCACTCATGTCCTTTAACAACCTATTCATATTTATAATATGGTGCAAGCTCCTATTGTTCTTTGGATCTTCCCCAATGCCTTTCCTTACATGGGAAATGTATCCCTTAACACTATGGGACTATGCCTTGTGATCGAGTCCTTGACATAACCATGACTGCTGGAACCATGACCTTTTTGAAATGTCTTTCTTACCTTTGGCTATAATTAACGACTACTTCCTCGTCACACCATACTTGCTCAAAATGGGATGGTCTACGTGTATCTCATATTAGTACCCAAATACTCATTAATTGATAGACTCTTTACACCAGCCATGCCATATCTCCACTTAATGATAACTTTCCCATCACATTGGGACTGCTCGCACTAGACAACTCTTATTGCACTTCTGTTTTGAAATCCCAATACTTTGATAGCTTGGCAAGGGCTCCATTAGGGGTGGTCCTTCAAAGTTACTATTTTTAGCACAAAGCCTTGTTCGTCGACTAATTTTTTCAAACCAAAATACAAGGGAAACCTTCACCAAAACACTACTGTTGCACAAATCCCAAGACCCCAGAGACTGCCATGTCAATACACCATGGACCAATCAAGACCTGCCATTTGGTCCTCTTGCCAAATCATATCTGATTCGTCATACATGCGACATCCCATCAACTACTGACATTGACATTCATGCATAAAACTTCACTCTGGTTCTCGATAAACAAAGCTTCAACTAACGATGATCCTATTCATTTGCAACTTACGACTAATTTCTTGTTACTTAAGAACTGCACACCTCAGATCGATCTACTACCATTCCACTTCAACACTACAATGTCCCGATAGCCCACAACCTAATATGGAACCCACAATATCCACATCATCTACCATGTCATGTGTCGGATCATCTGCTGCAACTAGTCTTAACCTACCACATGTCTAGGTGTTAACTTGTACATACCATGTGTCACATGTATAGGTGTTAACTTGTACCTACTGTGTGTCACCTGTCAATTTTCTAATTGGATGGAAAAAATGCCATTTCTTCCTACCATGTGTCACTCACTGTTGCTACCATGTTAATGGTTCTTGTTACCTTGCACTCCACACTATCATTGCCACCTAAACTTCCATGCCACCTTGGGATATCAAATATTGGGATGTCATATGGTCTTTGTGCTTTTGAACAATGCTGATACTTTCAAGGTTTGATAGGCTCTTAGCCCTTGGGATTTAGCTTGTTGTCTCTTTGTGACCAAGAGTGATGACCGCGGGCTAACCTTCTCGGCATTCTTGGCTTGATCTGCTTATTGTATTCTTCGGCTTCTCAAATTGATCTATTTGCTACCTTCTCTTGCTTGAATTGGTTCATCTAGTTAGACCCTTTGATGTTGACATCAATGCCGACACTATCAAAAATGTGTTGATCTTGTTCCACGTTGTGACCACAATAGATGGTGGTAGAAACATCTCCCACAATTAAGCCTCAAGGTGCCGGTAGCTGCACCACCCTTACCTCCCCTTACTTGCTTATTACCCCATCCAAGGTATAAATAATAACATAAAAAGAGGGAGAAGTAGTGGATAATATAGAATAATAAACATTATAAAGAGGAAAGTAAATTTAATAAATTAAGGAAAAAAATAGGAAGATAAAATAAAATAAAGAATACAAGAATATAATGAGTTAAAAACTAATGCAAAGAATAGGAAAATATGTAAACACGAAGAATGTAAAGAGTGAAATATATATTGGAATATAGATTTAAGTAATTAAGAATAAAAATATGAAAAAAACAAAGATAGTCATATAAAAATTTAGTTCTTTGTTTTTATCCTAAATTAATATATTAGCCTATATTTTGCATTACAAAGTTTCTATTACAATAGTTGTTATACAATAGATATTGATAAATTAATTAATGTGAAATGGACAAACCTTCATAATTAATCTCCATATAAACCTTGTGTCCACTAGATTTAACATGTTAAACCCAAAATTAATATTTTCTTTAATTAGCACAATGTAGATCCATCTTAACTCCAAATTGATAAATTTAGCAGAAGTGTGCTTATATACATAATTTTATTGATTAGAGAAAAAGCCTTAGTAATAGGTGAGAGGAATATTATATATATAACATCTCTAGCTTCATGTTAATGCCCATGTTCCCTTGCTCAACAACTCAAGGATGATCATTATGACAAGCATGTGACAAGGCATATCTATCTTCTATGGAATACAATACTTTTATATTAACTTTATTATTCTCGAAAAAATACATGTCTATAATATTTTATTGTTCTATGAAAATTATCTAAGTAAATAAAATTTAGGATTATGAGGTTACAACTCCCCCACTTTATTCCTAAAGTGTATTTTTACAAATGCCAAGTTTTTCTCTAAACTTGGTGAATTTTGTTTTTCCTAATGGCTTAGAAAAAAACGTGTAAATTTTGATCTTTATATGGAAATTATTTTTTCTTGATAATGCTATTGATAATGAATGTTCTGATGAAGTGATTCCTAGTATAAAAATGCTTAGTATTATTATGACATACTGGATTATTGGCTGGTTTTATTGCTGATTGATTATCAATGAATAATGTGGTTGGTGTTTTCTTAATAACACCAAGATCCTACAAAATTATACATAGTCAAACAATTTCACATGTTGCTTCCCAAGTTGAAATGTGTTTTTCCTCTATTGGATAATTTACCATAGTTGCTTGGATTTTAGAACTCCAAGCAACTATTATTGATCCCATATTCATTAAATAACTTGATATTGATGTTATATCATTAATATTACTTACACAATATGCATCTAAATATGCATCAAGTGAAAATTTGTTGTTCTTCTTATACAAAATACCAAAATAAATCCCAAATTCATTTATTCCTTGAATGTATCTAAGGACCCTTTGTTCTGCATTCCAATGACTTCTCTAGGTGCTTACATTAATTTACAAATAGTATGGACTTTTGTTGTTTCCGCAACAACAACCCTCCAATTTTTTTGCCCCATTCAATTTTGGAGCCTACCTATGGTGTCATGAGCTATAAATCTAAGCTATCTTATGTCTTCTTATCATTTATTCATGTTTTCCTATTTTCAACTAACCTTTCAACATCACTAAGTGATTCTTTTCCTCCTAGGTCAAAGTTTCCCAAGTGTCACTTTCTTATCTTTGGAAGTTGTCGTGTTGTCTTTCTAAGGATAGGAAAAGCACTAAATTTTTTTGACTTAGACATACTTCATCACTTAACATGCACACTACACAAAAGCAAGAAAGTGCACTTTTCTTCCTTAGTGAGAGCATACTTTCCAAAGTTAGTGGGTACGCATGCACTGTTGGAGAAAACTGTGCCATATTGATATAAAGTGCACTTCCTTCTCACTGTTGAGCACACTCCTTGTCCATAGCAACTCTGTACTCCCTTTCATCAACAACTGTACCCTCCTTGTCTGTGACTGCTACACACTTCCTTGAATACATGCAAAGCATACTCCTAAAAAATAGGGATCCTCTTCCACTTAACCCAACTAACTCAGTGATAAAGTGACAAGTGGGGAGAATGCATTGAAACCCTAATCTTAACTTGCATGTAAGTTTTCCTTTATAAGGAGCCCACTTCATTGTTCATTCTCACAATCACTATTCACTTTGAGATGAGCACATTCTCTCATTGCAAGGAGTTTTCTCACTCTTGGTCACAAGTGTGCTGATTCTTGGTAAGTTTTGCAAAGTGTTGCTTTTGTTATGCTTTTGTCGTTTTTAGTGGTACTTTTGTTTTCTTAGTGGCATCTTGATCTATTTTTTGCATATGAAGTGTCATTTTTATCCATTCTTTCTCTAACATGTGTCCTCTTGTTGTCGCAAGTAGTGTTTCTATTAACTCTTCACATTCCACAACCTTTCACCTTCTAGTCATGATTGCAACAAGATATATGAGCACTTGCCAACATGTTTCTCTCACTTTTACTGTGCTATAGATTTATTACTGATCATCACTTAGCAATTTTTGAGCTTAACACTTCTCTCTTTGAGCATAGCACACTTGCAGGTAACATGCATCCATGTGAATCCAAACATTTCCTAGATGGAAATTCTTCCCCTATAAAGTGCATAACACGCTTCTAAGCCATAATGAGGCATCTTTGCCCACTGCAACTGTGACCTGCGCCCTTGCTAAGCTTCCCTAGCACACTGTGCATTTAATGTCAAACATGTGCCTCACCCTTTCTCACTACAACTGTGACCTGCGCTCAAAGAAGTCTCTCTCTTTCATAAGTGCACATGGTGTAATTCTAAGCTCCAGTTTTTATTTCCTTGTGCACTGTGATCCTTAATTGCACCCTCTCTTCGTTGCTATGTGTAATTGACACTTTCGATGGTTATTGAAGTCACCTTGTCTCATATTTACTAGTTTCTGATCCCAACTTGCCCAATTCTCATTATCAGTCACTGCCTTTGCATATTTTTCGTACGATAAGTAGGGAATTTCCAGAAACCAATTGTTGTTCACCATGAGTGATCTTCAACTTGTAGGTTCTACAAATACAAAACATATCACCCTCTCATATTCCGCAGAAAAAATTCCTCCCACCACTTGACAGGCTACATCAAAAGAAGCTTCATAGAATCATACTGAGGAGGTACTGGAATTTTCCAAACCAACTGTTCCCATATTATCATACATATAATGGTTCATTGAGAAATCCGTCAAAGTCTCATGGAAGGACATAAAAGATACTTTTATGCAAAAGGAGTTCTTGAAAAACTTAGAACACATGGAAGTATACATAAACATTAATAGGTACATAATACACAGATTAGTATGCAAATTTCCAATGGTACCTTGTGTAGAAGCCATTAAATGGATCTTGCTACATATGGATAACAATAATCTGGTTCTCAATAGTGAAGGTGGAAAGGAGATTGCCACATACCAGCCACATGATTTGCATTCCTATTATAATATGGTAACTCCCATACAATATTTGAATACACAGTCTACACAACTTGGGTTAACTTGAACACCAGGGATATTCTCAAGTCATGGTGGCAAGAGCCTGCAAAGTTTTGCCAAAAGCCAAGTGTGGTTTATAGAACAAAATCCTTGAGAAAAGTTTATCAGTATCTTATGGTGATGGGTTGCATATTGCATGGGCAGAAGAACACAAACTATTTTGAAGAGAGATGCATGTATTTTATCAACCTAGTTGTTTCTAGATGCAAGATATTTAACTGGGTCGACATCCTCTCTCATGAATTGTAGATCAATATACAACATGCCAAGACAAATTTACAAGTGAAACAATCACCATAATTTTATATGTCCACTTATATGCTGGATGGAATCTATGGTCGCTATGAGTTCACAAGGATGAAATGGAATTGAACCCTTAAAGAGAAATTTCCTATCTGTTTTCATTGCAAACTGTTGTCAAAAGCCAGTTTCAGAGGAGTATACATAAGGTTGACTGAGCATTTATTTGCAGTTTTGTATCAGATGATTTTTGAGAAAAAACCTCCCTGCAAGAAAGATTAGGTGAAGGAGGCCCCTTATGAGATTGCATATTGGTTCAATTCACCACATGGAAAATACATCAAAGTTTTTGGGTGTCAGACTACCCCTCATCTCATGCCAAGATATGTGACCAATAAGGTGGTCTTGCAGGGGGTATCCTATCAGTTGAACAATCGTTTGTCTGAACAACTCCAAAGGAAGAAGAAGTATCCTTGGCCTTATTTTCCTTTACGAATTGGATCATATGAGCTTAAGAGCCCTAAGGTGGCTGAAGATGAGATTGAAGAACTTAGGCACCTTCATTTTGGAGTAATGAGTTTTCATAGATATGAAATGTTTGCAGATAACATTATGACAAGATACATTACACTTGGACATATGTACCTATGACAATTCCTCAAGATAAGAAGATCAAAATTGGTATAATGCATTAAGGAATAATCATCCAGGAGATAATGCAAGGCCCTCCCATGTTTCACAGGTACTAAATACACATACGTAAGAGATCCAACATGAAGTGACTGACCAAGCTAGCATTGTATTATCAAAGAAGAGGCCAAAGCATGATCCATTAGTAGAGGGAAGAAAAATTTTCAAAGCTCATCCACTTTGAAAAGGTGTAGTAGAGGAAGAGCAACAAAATAAGCAAAGGGAGGAGGAGAATAAAAGGTTATCATAAGAGAAGCAACAATAAGAAGAGCATAAAAGAGAGGAGGAGCCAAAAAAAAAAGGGGAACAAGCGAAGAAGAAGCAAGATGACTTGCTGAAGAAGAAAGAAGAGATGAAGAAGAGAAAAGAAGAGGAGCTCCATAAGAAACAATAAGAGGAAATCTTGAAGAAGAAAAAAGCAGAGGAAGAAAGTAAGAAAGTAGAGGGAGAAGAACAACAAAAGCATATACAAGAAGAGGAGATGATAAATAAGCAAGGAGAATAAGCTACACAAGAAATGTAGAAAGAAATAATGGCCTGTTACATAGAAGCAAAGCTAGAAGTGGAGGAAGACATTGAGTCGATTGCAGATGAGCCAAGTATTCATTCGGGACCTTTTGTCACCAGTGGCCATCTACGATTCATCAGGATGGGGATTTCTCTTCCACCTGATGATAGGGTTATGGATATATCCAGTTTTACCTTCGACCAAATGAAGAAGATAATTGGACAGGAAAGGTGAAGGTAGTTTCCCAAGTACCATGTTCATCAGTCTCCATAGCCAGAAGGAAGGTTATAACACCTAACACTAGGAGAAATCCTTGAGTAGTAATTGCAACAAAAGTGGCCTTTGTGACAACAACAGAAGATAACATAGAGTATATTTTGAGTCAAAATGCACAATTTCAGAAGGAGCTTACTGCCATAAAAAAATAAGTTTATCATCTTGCTGCAAAAAATGAAAGGTTGACTTCTACTAGTATCAACACCGTGGAGTTGTGGTCGGCTATACTTGAATAACTAAAGCTAATGGAAGACATTATGAAGCAACTCTACAATGAGATGATCTTCTTACTTGAGGTGATGTCACCCCTAGTTCATATTCAAAAAAAGTCTTAAGAAATCCTGAAGGTTTTGAAGGTTGTAGGTACAATTGTGGATTTAATGAAGGATTAGGGCATCAAGTATTTGAATATTCATGAATGGTTGGTCAAGAAAGACAGGTTAGCAACCATGGTGGATAGACCAGATTCAAGGCTACATACTCAAAACTACATCTAACTTGGTGAACATGTGACCAACGCTATAACTACTTATGTACGACTGCACAACAGTTTAGAGTCCCTGACACGAAATAATAAGATACCTTATGTAGGCCCACTTGGAGAAATAAGGGGTAAGGTTGTCATCATGTAGGAATTGAAATATTTCATTGAAAAAATTAGGAAAGCATGAAATCAAGAAGGCTTTGAGGTTACCAAAAATAACGTTCTACAATATGCAATTGGACTATCCAAAATTCATATGAAGTTATTCATGTTATGGAGAAGTATACAATCAAATTCCAAATCTATACTTTCAGATGCTTTAGAGGTGAAGTTACGATATAATACAAATCTACTGGCAAGAGTCAAGGTTATTGGAGTAGAGTTCAAAGCATGGCACTCCTATATTACTAATGAGCTCCATTCTCAAGCTATTGAGTTGTATTTTCCTCCCACATGAGGAAATTTTGTCTTATTGTGATTTTTTCCTATATAGCAACCATTTTGATTGTAATTTGTATTTTATGATAATAAGAAATTTAATGTAAAATAAGTCCAAGATACACATGTGGAATATGAAGAATCACATAGAAGCCAATAGGTTGTAGAATTCAAAGAGTCATGAGGAAGCTCAAAGGTCATTTTAACTTGTTATAAATAAGCCCTCATAACTCAAGCAAAAGGATTGGACTTCTTGAGATTTGACCTTGGCTTCTCTAGTTGTGCATAGGAGAGAATATCATTCTTTGGAGAAGCAAGTAGTAGCTTCATGTTCCACTATTGGTGCTAGTGTTTCATCAATGTAACAACATACTAGGATCTTTCATTAATTATCAAAATCTCTTGGAGTCAACACTCTTTCATGCATGTATGTGAATGTTGTAAGAGTATTCTTTGAATGATTGCGATATATGCTTTTCTTATGCATACTAAAGAGAATGAACTATTTCATTAACTTTAGAATATTGTTGAATAGGTGTTGTTATATGTTTCACGATCGTTGTTATCTTGTGAACTATTTTGCAGGTTAATTAGTGATTCTTTTCTACTACTCTCATGTCTCTCTCTTAGGATAGCGCTACTACTTTTATATCAGAGGCCCATGTCTTATCTCCCTTTTGTGAAATATCCCATTACACTTTACAATTTGTGTCTCACAAAGATTACATACTTGCTACTCCAAAATTATGTGTATGAGCTCTTATGTGTGTTTGTAAGCCAAGGCATACCTCTAAGATCTCTTGCAATGGTGGCCAGAACTAATATCTAGTTGGGGATCCTACTCCAAATGGTGTGAGGTCTAATTGGGAATTCACATCGGGGAGACCTCCTGTATGTTGGCAGTATCCAACACTGTCAATATTTTTACACTAGAAGGAGGGCCAAATGATAAGTTGAACTCGTAAAGTCTGCGTGAATCTCTAATATTAAATGAATTCATCCCAAATAATAATCCTAAGATGTTTTTATAATGCTTTAGATATTTCAATTTCCACAGACGTTTTACATAACTTGTCACATTTAAAGTTTTATGGAAAGGGTCAAACAATTGTCCTTGATTTCGTGGTTGAATTTGTTCAATTTTGTTTTACAAGTGGATTTTATTCTAAAGACATCCTTTCTAGGTTGTTTACCCTCACATTGGAAGGTCATGTCAAGAAGTGGTGTTATTCATTGCCAACTACTTCTATTCATTCTTTTCAACAACTGTTTAAGGAGCTTCGTCGAGTCTTTGACAAGTATGAATATGAAGATGTTTGTAATATGATTAATCAAATTAGGATGAAATCAAATGAATCTTTAGAATATTTTCCTGATATATTTCTTTATATCTGTTATGAGTTTTCGGATGAAGATGTGGATTAGGAATTCTTGGATGAGAAATTTATATTTTTGGTTAGGATTTCAAGAAAGTATTTTCAATCAGTTCTTCTCAATGGTCTTTCCCAACAAGAATCTCAATATTCCGAGGAGGAATCTATTGCTCTATTTATTCATTGTCCTCCTCCTTTCCTTGTACCTTGTTGACCCTTTTAGAGTCAGAAAATCTGAAAGCCAAATCCACAAATTTGACACAACAACTAATCCCTCAATTAGTCTAAGTAATAACACTGTTCCCAATGATAATTTAGAACCCGATTCAATGAAGGGACTATATATACTAGAGATATTTTTTCAACTTCTTCTTTTTGTTGAACCCATGTGTCTTGAATCGTGCACTCATCTTGGTGATCAGGAAAATGGGGGTTGTGTTTATGATGTTGAAGAGTTCATTGATGAAGAGGCACTTTTTTTCTCTTCTCTTTCTCAAGATGATGATGCTTCTCATTCCATTAATCATCCACCTTGTTATATTGGTAAACAACCCGTCAATACCAAATCCTTTAATCATGTTAAATCCTTGGACGGACATTATCCTAATCATGTTGTTTCTATAAAATTGTATGATTATGATTTTCCAAGTCTGATGGATGGTTCTTTATTTTCATAGGAAGACTTAGATTTTCTTAAATTTCAATTAGAGTCTGGTATGATCATCAAAGAGTTACGTATCATATCAGACTACACATATCCCTACCCTCCATCCCATGTCAGGATATGTGTAGTTAATCAACTTGTTTATTAGAACTAAATTTCAAACTGACACAAGGAGATGAAGGTTTTCAAGATGATGACATGCTAATCATTGAAAATTTATGTCATAATCTTGAAATTATATTTGAGAATGGTCAAGTATTCCATGAATATTTTGATGCATTCAACTCTTTTTTAATTCAAAACACAAATAGTGGAAGTTGTTCTTACCCAGGTACAAAACTAAATATACTTTCTAAGCCTGGGTGTTCATCATTCAAAGGTTTGAAATCTTGTTAGGAAGTTAGGGAACTTCAGTTTACACTGATGGTTATGTCGTGTTCTCGCTACCCCGATGAGGCTTTTAAACTTGGTCACATTAAGATTTTCTCACAAAACTCTATTATAAGCATCCTCTCCCATGATAAAGACTCTCTCTTAAAGTATTTTTGATATCTTCACATGGTTTCTCTCATCCTCAACATCGAGTTTCTGATGAAGGACATAAATCTCCATTGATCCATCCTTCTTGATGAAAATCTTTATTTTAGTACTCAGAAACAAAGAACTTGTTATATGATTGTTTTATCCCTTAGTATGACACCCCTTCATTAATTAGGTCTGAATTGCACACCAACCATGATAATTTTTGATCTATGTATCATGGCCTAATCTTTTACATGATGCAAATGTGTTCATAGTGAATTTACCTTTGCAATTTTTTCAAGTTGGTTGTTTTTATGATCCCATTACAGATTGGTTGGAAGAGTCATACTTGATGAGTTCACGAACTTGTAATAAGAATCTTCATGAGCTAAGACAAACTGCGTATAAGTTTGGGTCTGAGAGTTGTTCATGAGGAATCCCCTTTTATAATCCATATTGCCATCATTCGACAGAGCAAAAATCTACCTCACATCATTGTGCTTGTACTTCATACCTTCGTATTTTTGTTCAGATGTTTTGGTCATTGATCCCTCTTTCTGCACATTATGATGTTAGTTTGGTTTTTCTTGTTGTTATCTTTCAACTCAAGGGTTGGGAGCAACTTTTATGGCTACATTGTAAATATAATTTTACTTATCCCTGTAATGCTTCGTCCCATATTTACCCACTTTTACAATCTCTCTAGGGTAAACATGAAATGAGTGTCACTATGACATTACCTGACCTCCAATTTCTAGTAATGGAAGTGGGGCTGAAACACTGATAAGTTACAAACATACCTCAGGAGCACTAGACCACCCAGAAGTCAATACATAACCATTGATGACCAAATCTTGAGATGGATTTTTTTTTTCACAATATTAAACCCTAAGCACACCCACAACACAACATGAATGTAGTTATGAGATTATAACCCCACTCATAAGCGAACTTGCATATGGTTATGACCTAAATTTCCCAATTCAGTGCCAACGGTTCTGAGATCTGAGCCAATTTTCTAGGATAGTCTCTAGTCCGTTGCCCATAACTTCCTATAACTTTCTAGAGTCATAATTAACATGAAAACAATGCCAAACATTCAAACGTGAAGTAAGAACTCGTCCTAAATTTCCTATTACACATAAGGAATTTTGTCAAACCTATGGTAAATGTGTAATCTACAACTACAGGTCATGAATGCATATATGATCATAAACTTGCTAATTTCATCTAAGAATCATCAAGAAGGCTCAAATCCCTCTCTATCTAGTTACAATCACACTTTTTATCCCATGCATTAACTAACCATTCAATAACTTATCAAACATGTCAATGATCATAGATAAAATACATCATATAACCAACATATAAACATAATGGAAACCATGGAAAATAAGCCATAATATCAACATGATAACCAATACAAGTGATCATAGATCATAGTAAGAAAATAGTTTTTATTAACATATGAAAGTGCCAACCAAGTTAGGGACTTCCACGTGCCATCCGAGGTTGGGCTGAACCAAATCTCTCTTTCAACCAATCACCCCCACGCCATATTCCAAACATGAATTGGGGATCTCATGGATAAACCAAAACAAAACCAACCATGGCTTTGAGAGGCCAAAATGCCTCAACCCTCAACCACAGTGATATCACCTATATGGTCCAAAAATCACCAACATTAACCAGATTGGTCTCTACCCAAGTTGTCCAGGGCTTTAGGAATTAGTAACTCAACCCATAACCTTCCATGGCTCTAGAGCATTTGTTCCAACTACGGCTCCAAGAACTAGTAGCTTAACCCACCAAGGGTTCCTGAGCATTTTCCCTAACCTATGGCTCTAGGAACTAGTAACTCAACCCAAACTATTCCAGGGATTCCAGAGCATTTGTTCCAACCAACATCCATAGGGAACTTGAGCCCCAACCATAAAAACTATTGTGAAACCCAAAACACCATGGCTATCTAGGAAATAGCAAGGCAAGGCTAAAACCACTAATAATCAAGGCAAATCTCCATGCAATGACAACACATAACCAAGGAATCACATGCATATACCATGCATCCAAAAATAAACAAGGAAATTAGACATGCAACCTATTACCTGCTAAGTATCCCTACTATAGTTGCTAATCCAATTGTTCCCTTGTGCTCCCTTTCTTTCATTTGCTTTCTTTATCCAATCCAAGTGAATACTAGAGTGCTACAAGCATGCTCTAAAATTTTTATAAGTGTGTAAGAGTATGAGAGAATAAGAGAATGAAATGAGAGAGCCAAAACTGAACTGACAAAATTTGTAAAGACCAAAAGCTTTGCTCTGTTTCTCTGAAGCCTTTTTATCATTGCTACCTCTGTTTTCTTCATTTTCCTTCATTTTTCCTCTAATTTACCTTGCATCCAAATTTGTGTCTCTTCACCTTCCTTTCTCATATTTTCCTTTATTTCCATAATTAAATTCCAATTATTTCCTCTTTGCCTTTGCCAATTTCCGCATCCATTAATTAATCCACAAGTTATGCCCACTATATTTTTTTTTTCCAACATTCATCTTGGAATACGCATCCCATGACATTAGTTTTATTTCTTTTACATGAAATAAACTAGGGGATATTACAAACCCCTCCCCCTTTGGGGAACACCATCTTTAGTGTTTAGTGACAATTATAACCAGAAAAACATGCTTCCCATGGAGATTTTAAGACAACTTGATGCAACATTTATATCATACCAAAATTTTGAAACCATGAACACCATATTGCTTATTGGAACTTTATAACACAACTCACTACAATATTTACAACATACTACTTATTGGAGATTTATAACACAAACCATTGCAGTATCTACAATACACATATGCATATATAAACATAAACCAAAACACATATACCAAACGCACCTGTTGAACCAACAAATAAGGAAGGATACATAGCCCACATTTGATCAACCATCTCCCATGTAGCTTCATTGGGCCCAAAATGCTTCCACTGCACTTTAACTTGCTCAATTTCTTTGTTTCAGAGCATGAGCTATTTCCACTGCAATGTGCATTGTGGTTCTGGCTAGAATTCTCTCTCTGGTTCCACCTACAATACTGAGTAATTAATCACATGATCAACATCTTGCACATATCTCTTAAGCAAAGAAACATGGAAAGCATTATGGACTTTCATTGTTTGCGGCAGTGGAAGTATTTAGTCCACTGGTCCAATCCTCTCAAGGATCTCAAAAGGCCCACAATACTGAGGTTCCAACTTGCAGGCACATGACCCAATCCTCAAGGATCTCCTCTTAGGCTTGATGCATAAGTACACATACTCCCCAACCTAAAACTCCTTGAATGCTCTATGCTAATTTGCATGGCTCTTCTACCTATCCTATGCTACTTTCAAATTCCTCTTTATAACCTGCATCTCTTACTCCATCTTAGCCAACATGTCTAGTCCAATCAACACCCTGTTCACTGGATCACTCCAACTGATAGGAGTATTACAACTTCGCCCAAAAAGAGCCTCAAATGGCATCATCCTCAAAGATTCCTAATAACCATTATTATATGAAAACTCCACCAATGGAATATACTCCTCATGTTGAAAATAAAGAAATAAAAGTCTCAATTTTATTTTTTCCTTAATTAAATTGAGGAAGTTTGAAATTCTACATTAGTAGACAACTTGGAGGAGTTAACTGAGGTGACATGGCTCTTGTCACTCAATTAAGAACACCCAATTCGAGTTAATGAGTTGAGGTTCAATTTACTTGTGTTGATTCCTAAAAAATAGGAGTATAGCTCAAATAATTCGAGTTAGGGGCATAAAGTTCAGTTGTGTGCAATGGGTTCCTAAATTTTAGGAGCCTAGGTTGAGTTAATTTCAACTGTAATAAGTTAAACTAGTTCTTATTGTTAATAGAACTAGTTGGTGGGTAGTTAAGTAGTGGGACATCAGTCTAACTTAGAGATCATCTAGTTAACTGATCAATCAACTAATAATTAGCTTAATCATGCAAAGAATATGAGTTTCCCAGTTGTGGTGGAGTTTCCAAGGAAGTTAACCAACAATTGTAAACTAGTTGAGTGTACATGTGTTGCATGAGGTCAGGTGATCAACCCTGAGGAATTGTGCAAAATTTTTGGATAAAATTCATAATTAATAGGGGCCTATTTCCTCAGGAAATGCGCAATCAAATAGGGGCTCAAGTAGAGGCTAAAATAGACTAAATTTGGGCCAAAGCTTCTCACTGAGCAGAGAGATAAGTTATGTAATTGCAGGTTGTGCTCAATTGAGAAAAGTAACTGTAATACATCTCCATTCATCAGATTAATGCAAGCAATAATTGGGGTTTTTAATAGTTTTCTTTCCCTAGGAAAAATACTATTTTCATGTGTGTGATTTCTTATTTCATGTCTGAGATTTTTGTTCTAAATTATGAATTAAGTTCCATAGAGCAGTGGAGTAGGTTTGTGTCTTCTGATTTAGAAAATTTCATATGCAATTGCGAATCTACATCGTAATTTCTACATGGTATCAGAGTAGGATTCCCAGTAGAACAAGTATTCAACCCATGTACTATGTGTTGGATGCCTATTAGTGGCTATCTAGTTTCCCTAAGTGTTGTGGACAAGTGGAAAACTTCTCACAGAGTAGGATTCCTAGTAGAACAAGTATTCAACCCATGTACTATGTGTTGGATGCCTATTAGTGGCTATCTAGTTTCTCTAAGTGTTGTGGACAAGTGGAAAACTTGTCAAAACAAGTGGGTTGTATTTTGATACCACAAGGATTGACTTTTGGAGCAGCCAAGAGTAGTCAAGTAGGATGGTTTTTCTGCCCTAATTCATTGGTTTGGTGTTTGAAAAATCAGAGATAAGAGGGCTCATTGTAGAAGCTGTAGACCAGTCAAGGAGTGAATGTATGTGGGTAGATATGAAATCCTTGAGAAGAGTGACAATAGTAGCTCATATGCCACAAAGATAGGGCAAATCTAGAAGGTTGTGCACTATTCATAAACATAGTTGTGAAAAATGAATTTCATATGCAGTATGGAACAACTTGAAGACCTCAAGTACAATACGCATGAAAGGATCCATGGATTGTTAGGATGCAGATTGATGGAGCCCTAGTTCAGGGCAGATCCAGAAGAACCTATTGGCAGACTTCTTAATGGAGCTAGAAGGTTGTTAAGGGGGATATCAATGAGCCAATGTTTAGTGACAAAAGAAGGAGTTGTGATCATTGATATTGGTAGATTGAGGAACAGAGATATTTCCCACAGGGAGATTGTGACTCAGAGGGAGCATCCCTATGGAAGCTAGTACTTCAAGATCTGGGGAGATCAGAATCATTATTGCAATAGGTACAACATCAGTGCGGAAGCAAGAACAGAGAAATAGAAAAAATATGAGTAGATACGAGTTCGCTTTGCATGTAACTATACCTCTAGGAGTGAGGTGGGGCGATGTAGAGCCTTAGTCCTAGTGTTGCAGAAATTTGGGAAATGTCCATTGAGGCATTCTACTCATGGATCATTACCTTGCTATGGGAGCCCACAATATTCAGTAGCAAGAGGATCAATGTTAGTCAGATACTAAGGAGTGTAGAGCCGTGTTGACAACAGAACAAGAGGCTCAGTATCAAATTCAACAATAACACAATTTTCCTAGTAGACAGTTGTAGACACAATCGATTCAATGTTTTTTTTGGATGCTTAGTTGCAGATGTTGTGGTAGAAGAAACAACATAGAGAAGTGTTGCATGTAGTACATTCCAAAGCTGCAAGATAGGGGTAGTTAATAATCCATTTATTGTTGAGAGGGAGTTTGAAAATGCAACAAGAAAAGTCTCAATTTTATTTTTCCCTTAATTAAATTGAGGAAATTTGAAATTCCACGTTAAAGGACAACTTGGAGGAGTTAACTCAGGTGACATGGCTCCTGTCACTTAGTTAAGAACACTCAATTTGAGTTAATGAGTTGAGGTTCAGTTTACTTGTGTTGATTTATAAAAAATAGGATTCTATCTCAGTTAATTCGAGTTAGGGGCATGAATTTAAATTCTGTGTAGTGGGTTTCTAAATTTTAGGAGCCTAGGTTGAGTTAATTTTAGTTGTAATTAGTTAAGCTAGTTCTAATTTTTAATAGAACTAGTTGGTGGTTGGTTAAGTCGTGGGACACCAGTCTAACTCAGAGATCATCTAGTTAATCGATCAATCATCTAATAATTAGCTCATGCATACAAAGAATATGAGTTTCCCAGTTGTGGTGGAGTTTCCAAGGAAGTTAACCAATAATTGTAAACTAGTTGAGTGTACATGTGTTGCATGAGGTCATGTGATCAACCTTGAGGAATTGTGCAAGAATTATGGAGGAAATCCATAATTTATAGGGGCCTATTTCCTTAGGAATTATGCAATCAAACAGGGGCTCAAGTAGAGGCTGAAATTGACTAAGTCTCGGTCAGAGCTTCTTAGTGAGTAGAGAGATAAGTTATGCACTTGCAATTTGCGCTCAATTGAGAAAATAAATTGTAATACATCTCTATTCATTATATTAATGCAAGCAGGTAGTGGGGTTTTTAGTACTTTACTTTCCCTGGGAAAAATACTATTTGCATGTGTGTGATTTCTTGTTGCATGTCTGATATTTTGTTCTAAATTGTGAATTAACTTCCGCATAGTTGTAGAGTAGGTTTGTGTCTTGTGATTTAGAAAATTTCATAAGCAATTGCAAATATACATCATAATTTATACACCTCCCACTTCCAATTCTGATCCATGACATACATCCTCAACATATCCTAAAGAATTATGTTAACCCTCTCTGTCTGTCCATCTGTCTGCGGATTATAAGCTGTATTGAAACCTAACTTTGTCCCTAAACCTGCAAACAACTCCTTCCAAAACCTGGAAGTGAACGTGGCATCTCTATATGATATAATATTATTAGGAACACCATGCAATCTCACTATCTCCTTGATGAAGATATGACCTAACTCACTAGCTGAATATGTAGACTTTACTACAATGAAATGAACTACCTTTCTTAACCTTTCAACCACAACCATGATGGAATCATGTTGTTTTGATGTCCTCGACAAACCTATAATGAAGTCCATGGAAATGACCTCCCATTTCCATTTTGGAATTAGAATAGGCTGTAATAAACCAACTGGGTGCTTATACTTTGATTTCACCTGCTGACAATCCAAACATCTAGAAACAAACTCAACCACAACTTTCTTCAAGTTCAGCCAATAATATAACTTCTTGACTATTGTCAATATCTTCTGATATCCCAGGTGACTTGAATACAGATTGACATGAAACTCCCTCAAGATAAGCTTCTTGAGCTCACTGCTATTCGACAGATAAATAATGTTCCTAAATATGACCAAGCCATCTTCCGTGATATGATACTCCTCATCCATATCATCTTCACCTTATTGCTGTAACTTGTGCCTCAACTATTGATACTTGTCATCATGCTGTCCTGCTTGTAAGATTCACTCCTATAAATCTATCCCATAAGAGCTTTCAGATGCAATATTATTCACCTGCACTCTTCTACTGAGAGGATCTACAACCCTATTCTCCTTGCCCTTGATGTACCTGATCTTGAAGTCAATCTCAATGAGAGTATCCAACCATCTAGATTTCCTAAAATTTAGATTATGTTGGTCAAACAAGTACCCTAGTCCACTATTATCACTCATCTGAACACGATTCCTGCCAAGAAGACAATGTCTCCACATCTTGAATGCATGAATGATAGTTACCAACTCAAGATCATGAGTCACGTAGTTATGCTCGTGCTCATTCAGCTTCCTTGAATCATATCATACCTATTATCCTTCCTACATTAAGACTCCACCAAGTCCTCTCTTGCAAGAATATGTAAGAAAATGCTTCAACTGCTCAAAACTAGTTGCACACTCCTTAGTCCATTCAAATTTATTTCATTTTCTCTGCAAAGATGTAATAGGTAATCTGTGAGAAGTTCCCAGTGAACCTCCTGTAATAACCTACTGTCCCATGATTGCTCTAACTCATCCACATTCCTAGGTATTGGCCCCTCCATGATAGCTCTAATATTTTCCAGGTCCATTGTTATACCTTCGTTGGAAACAACATGCCCTAAGTAAAGAACTTTAGTCTGAAAGAAACTGCACTTACTGAGCTTGGCATATAAATAATGACCTCTCAAAAATCTCAATACTATTTCTAGGTGCTATGCATGCTATTCCTCATTCTTAGAATATATCAATATATCATCAATAAATAATTCTATCACAAACTTGTCTATATAAGGACGCAACACACCATTCATCAAGCACATGAAAGTAGTTGGAGAATTAGTAAGACCAAAAGGAACCACCACAAACTCATAATTCCTATACTTCGTATAGAATGTAGTCTTGTAAATATGTTCTTCTTTGATGCACACCTAATGATTTCCTGATCTCAAATCAATCTTTGAAAACATTGCTGCTCCTTTTAGATGATAAAACGAATCATCAATCCGTGACAATGGATACTTTCTCTTAATCGTAACCTTGTTTAGCTTCCTATAATCAATTTACAACCTGAGAGTACCATCCTTCTTCTTTACAAACAACAGTGGTGCATCCCAAGGCGACACACTTGGCCTTATGCATCCCTTATCAACATTTCCTTAAGCTGCAACTTCAATTCCACCAACTTTGGAGTACGCATCCTGTATGGTTCCTTAGATGCCAGTGCTTGTCTTGGTACCAACTCAATAGAGAAATCCACTTCCCTATGAGGCAATAACTCTGAAATATCTACTAGAAACACATCCTAAAACTATTTCAAAACTGGATATCTATGTAGAACTTATTCATCCTCAACATCTTTCCCTTTGTCACTAGAAATATGAATTGCAAACAATACTCATCTTTCCCTGCAACTACGCTTTTCTTGCATAGTTGTAACCATTCTCACTGATGTAGGTTTCTTCTCTCCCTAAAAGATTCTCTTTTCTCCATCATCATCCAGGCACTCAATAGCCTCTCTTAATAATCCACCTTGGTCCTGTGAGTAAACAACCAATCCATGCCCAAAAGCATACTATATGAACCCAAAGGAAGTGCATTTAGATGTGATGATGTAGGCATAACATTCAAATAAAATGCACAAGCTCTCACCCAATGATGAACTCTATTCTTGGTCTCTTTAGCCAACTATACCAACCAAGACTTTTCATGCACTTCATTATTCAAGCCACACTTATACACTAGGTTAGGATTAACATAACTATAATCAGATCTAGGATCAATCAAAATGGAAAAAACTCGATCATATAATTAACCTTCCATATCAATAATAGATTCCTAATGGTCCACTTGACTGTTATCAAGTGCTTCATAGATTTGAGGAATACTCTACCCAACATCTCCAACAGTTTGTGCCTCCTAAGCACTGTAAATCTAAGGTTTGCCACCTTGATGCTGTGGAAAATCTCTCTTGCAGTTCTCTCCACCACAAGTCCAACACTGCAAAGGCTTCTTATCATCACCTTTGTTATGCTCCTCAAACTGAAATCCATGTCCTCTATCAAGTACATTGAACTTCTTATAAGTGTCACATTCTCCTTATCACCTACATCTTGAGGTCTTCCTTGCTTATTAGCCCACTTTCCTTTAGTCTTCTAATTACCTTTCCAATCCCATTTAGGCTCAAACTTACACTTAGGCTACTCTTAACAATGCTTCAACTTCCCAATGACTTCATCCAATGACTGAGGCTCATCATACTTTATTTGATCTTTAAATGCTAATGGAAATCCACTGATGAACCTTTGGACCTTTATCTTCTCATCCTTAAGATATGGAACATACCTCAACAAATATAGAAGATTAGTCATATACTCTTCATCTATCATAGATACCATCATCAACTCACATAACTTGTTGGCCTTTACATCATAATACATCTTAGATAAGTACTTCTTTCATAAGAGTCTTTTAACCTCATGCCAATTCAACTCCTTTGTCTTCATGCCTCCGACACGCTTCACATATTCCCACCAAATGTCTTCTCTTCCCTTGAGATTGAAAGCAACTATCCTAGATTTCATATTATTTGTATAATCATGTAATTGGAAGAACTTCTTTATGCCAAGTAGCCATACTTCTGCATCTTCTAGTTTCTTCACATCCCCATAAAAAGTAGGAGGCTTGGATTTCTTTAACTCATATGGTAAGTAATTCTTCTCACTCTTCCCATATAGATGGTGGTGGTGATGACCATGATGTCTTTCTAAACCAGTAGAAATAAATCCATAAGCACTACCTCTCATGTCAGGTGTATCGAAACTTTTTCCACCCTTGACTGTTTCATGCCTATCTAACCTGTATCCTGATCGAGACCTGCTACCATATGCCCCACTAGTCCTTTCCTCCTCCCCATGATTGATTCTTAGCTATCCCTATATATTCAAATTTGATAAGCTCTGAAGGATCACTATATTGACCTTTGCTTGATTTTCCTGAGCTTTGGCAAGTCTTTCCTGTGACTCAATTATCCTGTCATTATCTGCCTTGCAACTTTTGATTTCTACCTTCAAACTTCTTAGTGTATATGATAAATCAAGAGAATACTCATCTTCTTACTTCTCAATTGAATGGTAAGGAGAGTCACATGAATTGTATTCCACCATTCTTCTCTTCATCTTCGACCTTCTATTTCCTGCAAACATGCCACGTTAGATAAACAAAATATAGACATAATCAAAATCATACCTCTGTGAAGTTTAGGGGAGGCTATCTCGTCTCCATAACCAATCAAGATTAGCGCAATATATATATAATATATATATAAATATATATAATAATATATAATAATATATATACATATATAACATATATATGATAATGTATATATGTAATAGTATTAATTAATATATATATATATAATATATATAATATATACATACATAATATAATAAATAATAACATAACTATACATATATAATAAATATATATATATATATATATATATATATAGTATAATAATATATATATATATATACATAATACATATACACATATATACATATATACATATATATTATATATGTAATATAAAATATAAAAAATATATATATAACATATATATATAATATAATATATATATATATATATATATAATATATATATATATATATATAATATATATCTATATATCTATATAAATAATATATATATAAAAATGACACTAGTTTATCAACATCTCACATCATGCATAATAACACAAGTTGTAATGCTGATTACATACATGAAAACCATAGCTACTACAATACATGCATATGACTAACATGCATGCATAAAAATCACATCTATCCCATCTAGTAAAAGTGTTTGAACTTGGAACCTTTGATACCACCCTGTGGTATCAAATATCACCCAAAGAGAACAAAACCCACTTTGATAGCACCCTGCAACGCCTCCTCCCACATTTACCCAATTTTACAAGCTCTCCAGGGTAAATATGAGATGAGTGTCATTATGACATGACCCAACCTCCAAGTTCTAGTTATGAAAGTGGGGCTGACACATCGATAACTTACAAACATCCCCTAGGAGAATTGGATCATCCAAAAGTCAATCGACAACCTTTGATGACCATATCCTGAGTTGGAACTATTTTTTCACAAGACTAACCCCCATTCGCACCCACAACACAACATGCATGTGATTATGAGGCTATAAATACACTCATAATCCTACTTCCATGTGATTATGACCTAAATTTTCTAGTTTAGTGCTAGTGGTTCTAAGATCTTAGCCACTTTTCCAGGCTAGTCTCCAGTCCACTTCCCAAAACTTCATGTAACTTTCCGAAATCATAATTAACATGAAAAAAATGTCAAACATTCAAACTTGAATAAAGAACTTTCCCTAAACTACCTAGTACACATTAGAAATTTCGTCAAACATATGGAAAATGTGTAAGCTACATGTCATGAATGCATATTTGATCATAAACTTCTGAATTTCATCTAAGAATCACCAAGAACTCTCCAAGCCCTCTTTAGCTAGCTGCAATAACACTTGTTATCCCATGCATTCATCAACCATTCAATAACTTATCAAACATGTCAATAACCATAGATAATATACATCATATAACCAACATATAACCAGGATATAAACAGAATGGAAGCCATGGCAAATAAACCGTAATATCAACATGATAACTAGTACAAGTGCTCATATGTCACAATAGGAAAATAAATTTTATTAACATATGATAGTGCCATCCAAGTCGGGGACTTCCACTTACCGCCCAACCATAGATTGGGCTGAACCAAATCTCTCTTTCATCTAATCACCCCCGCACTATATTTCAAGCATGAATGTGGTATCTCATGGGATATGTTAGGTTCCTATACCAATAGGAGTCATAATTTTTGAATGGCCGAGATTAACCCTATAATATGTACATACCTTTGCTTTTTGAAAATGTTTTCCATACTCAAAAAATTAAAAAATATAAAGAGGGTATGTCCTAAAAGAAAAACCAAAGGACAAAAAGAATAAAAAGGTCAAAAAAAGATGAAAATATGAACCCCAAGAAAAGAAAAGACCATGAAAGTGTGCAAGTCAAAATGCCAATACTATCTACTTTTTATGCAGAATAAATGATTGTGGGCAGTTTGTAACCTGTGCCACAATCCATGATAGTAAAAATGTTTAAACTTGGCTATTTCATGTTTCAATTTCATGTTTATAGATAGAGAATAAAAATTTGACCAAACAGTATAATCTTGGCAGATAAGTAGATTAGGTAGAGTAAATAAAAAGGAGCTCAACTATTTAATCTGAGCCCTTGGATGTAATAAGGTTATATTTAGCTAGATTACCATTGTAAAGAAAAGAAAATTTTTGATAGGGTTTGCTAGTTCAAATGCACCCTAATAAAGAGAAGTAAAAATGGTAGGATGAGTAGAGGGGTAAGTAGGAGAAAGGTTGCAGAATTATGATGATTGTTAGATAAAAGCATATTGATCACCCTCACCATGAAATTTCTAAGAATGAATGAGAAATTGGACTGGTATAAAGTTCACAAAGTCAAATTAACTAATTTCCCTTCACTCATTTCACCCTTAAACTAATTTCCCACAATAAGATTGAAGTACCCAAAATCTTAAGTCAAAGGGGTTCAAAGCATTTTTTTGACTTCTAGAGGGATCGAACCCTCGACCCAATGACTTATAGAGCTTAAGTACTAGAAACCCTTCATAAACATTCATCCCCTTCAATTCATTCATTTGCCCCTAATAAATCCCTTTTCCTAAGGTTAAAACACCATTTTCCTAAGGAAAAGCAATCACCCCCATGAATACCCCTTTTTATGAAAAAACCCACAAAAATGCACTTAGCCTAAGTTATAATGTTCTATGTAAAAAGCAATAAAATTACAAAAACACATTATGCTTAGCGCATTTCATTTATCCCATGCAATTTTCATATTAACTTTTAACATTATTTATATGTTAATTCCCGAAAAAAAACCCCTTTCCCATATATTTTATTAAACCCCTTTAATATTAATATCCCTACCCCTAAGTTTGAAATATAAACCTTAATATTACCCAACCCCGACAAATGACATAATTAATCGATCTGTGATTAATTAAAGTCAACCCATTTACCAATCAAATCTCGTTCGGTATTTTAATCCCCGCCTTAATCCCTCATTAAACTAAAACCACCATGTTTAAATGCCCGCCGGGCCCCTCCATTACCCTCCATGCAACTCCCGCACCCGACCACCTCACGATCTTCCCCCCTTCCCATCCAATGGCACACGTTGATTTCGTAAGGGCTCGAAGTCCGAAAAATACCCGCCTGAAATGGGTTATTTTCCATCGGGCCCCCAAGGCGATGTGGTGCATGATGAGTGGAATCGGGCGGCCTCCCCTCAATAACGGCAAGCACCCAAAGGCTGTGCAAAGGAAACCGCTTACCGCCAGCCTGCTACCTGCCAAATCTATCACTGTTCATCCCGCTATGCGACAAACGGTCACTATTCACCCGTACCCGCCAAATTGACTTTTTGAGTATAATTCCAAAAAAGCCCCAAATCATTGTTTTTATCATTTTAACTGCAATTTTCCATGCACGTGCTTGTGAATGTTGAAAATCCATCAACCCACATACACCTGCACTCTGAAGATGCCGAAAGCTCCCAGATTGCCTTCTAGCCTGATTGAAGCCTTTTCAACGGTTCAGAATTGACAGTTACCTGGTTCGCACCCCGTTTTCATCAATTCTAGGTATTTAAGCCAGAATCCATTGAAAGCCCTATTAAATTTCCAAACTAGTCTCTAAAGCTTTCTTAATTGAAATTAAAGGAAACTTCAATAACATAAAACCCACTTGGAATTGAACCCCCATTACCTCAAAAACTGAAAATTTACTTTCCCCCATTCTTAAATCCACAAGAACTAAGAATGTCTGCCCCTATTGCCATGGACGTTAGGCCAATTACTACTCCTCACTTGGACCTGGACCACCTTCCCCTTGCTGATAAAGATTTCCAAATCAAGGACACCTTTGTCTTGAATCCCCTATCAAACTTTACTACTGATACAGAGACCAATACCTAAACCAATGATCTGAAAATGGGGCACTTAGGTTTCTTGTCTAACTCACAAGAACCTCTCCCACTTCCAAAGCTTTAAATATTCCCAAGTCTTATTGATTAATCAATGCGATTAAAAATGCTTGAAAATATAGGTGTATGCTGGTATTTGTTTTTAAACTGTTTGTGTACTTTAAAATCTGTTGTTTATGCTGATATAACACATACATATTATAGTAAACAATGCAGAAATAAAATAGACACATGAACAACAATATTAATTAGGAGTTCACCCAAAACTCTTGGGCTACATCTTCGTGAGATCTAAACAACTCAACTAGGCTCTCTGGGATTATGGAAAAGTCCTTTTACAAGCTCTTGGCCCAACTCCACTGTTTTACACAAAAACAATGGGTTATCCCCGCCTCTTGAAGCTCTCAGCTTTGGCTCTGGCTCTTGGCTCTAGCTCTTGGCTCTAACTTTGGCTCTAGCTCTTCAGCTCTGGCTTCTTTGGCTCTTTGTAATGTATAGCTCTCTGGCTTTCCACTTGAACTCCAAGTGACTCCCTTGGCTGCTCTGCGCTTCAGCTTTTAATTTCTGTGCTACTTGTTTTGCTGCTGCCCTGTTTTTTGCGCTGCTCTCTTTTGCCTTAGCTTCCTGCTTTGGCTTCGCTATATGTGCTACTACCTATGCTCAGTTTCAGCAATAACTCCAACAACAAAAACCCATTCTGTCTCTAACATTCATGGCTTTTAAGCCAACCGATGCTGTCCATTCGTTTCCTCTTCTCGGGCTTTTTGACTTCTGGCCTTGGTCTGCTCAAATCCCCCTCTGAGCGTTAGCAATCATTGTCTAATGCCTTTAGGGATGGTAACCACCTGTTCTGCAACGAAAGAGTCCATCAAGCTTCTGAAATCCTCGAAATAGCCATTCTTTGTTTACACAGAGAAATACATTCAAACACGAGAAAATTCCACCAAAACACAGTTCATCGGACTTCAAATATTCACAAATCCACTTTAGACTCCCATCGGGTCCTCCTGAATCACTATCGCAAGTCGCAACTACCCCTGCGCCGTGGTTTTTCCTTTGTATTTGAAAAAATACATTAAAACATTGAAAATCCCACACAAAGGCTTTATGGTGGACTTGAAATGTTTATGCAGTGGCATTTACAAACCCTTTCGGGCCCGATTTCATTGCATCGGTGCTTCCCTTCGCTTTTCATTTATTCAATGAAAACGTGAAAATACATAGAAAACTACCGTTTGACGGAACTCAATATATTTTATATCTAGTTCATAATTCCATCGGGTCTAGCCATCTCCGATACCGATTCGCCGATCCAATCATCGGCGATCAGCATATCGCATATCACATGAGCCCTGGGGTTTGTCCATATGGCATGGCTTATGCCGACGCGATCCACCGACGCCAATATCGGCGATTGCGATATCGCTTGGCTCGGGGTCCTGTCTTTGCCTCGTGGCATCATCGATTGTGATCCGCCTAATATCGGCAATCACAACATCGCTCGGCCCAATCCTTTCCTTATGTCCTATGCTATCGGCTGTTTCCGATCTGCCGATTTTGTCGATCGCAGTATCGGATGGCCCGGTCCCTATGTTATATTGCATATCTGTCTCCGACTCGATATATCAGGGATCGGCGATCGTGGGTGCTTCCCCTTTTCTCTTAAGTCTACCTTGGACCTCCTCTGATGCAATTTTCTTCAAATAGCCTTTTAGGCCATTTTTTGAAGATTTGCCTCTTTTTCCAAAGAACCAAGGGCATCTTATTTGAGCGATAACTTTTGCATCCTAAGTCCATTTTTTCCCATTCAAGTTGTAGCAGATTTATAAGGAAAGGATCTCTGCAATGGAGCTATTTCCAGGAACTTCCTTGGACTTTTTTCCTCTGTGAGGAACACCTTGACTTAGGAATCTATCCAAAATCCATTTTGGATCATGCCTTCCCACTAAAAGAACTTTTGGTCTCCAAAAGACTAATATACTGATCTGAACAGTAAGTGAGAGTGACTCACCCACTTCTTTCAGCCTCCCTACACTTGCCTTGCATAGTGCCTCTGAACCAAAGTTTTTGACCACTTCCCTTCTTGGATGGGCTGGTCTTCCTGGCAAGAACTATCTTCCTCCTTGCCTTCCTGCAGAACTCCTGCTGAAATGGTTATAGAAGGTAGTTTGAGCTTCTCTGGCTTGATCATTGATCCAAGGTGGCTCAAACAAATGTGAAGTACATTTTCTCCACAAAATTTTCATTTGTACCTGTCTGAAAAGATGCCAACAACAACTGTTAACAACAATAGGTATACAGACAACAATTGGATGGACTAAGCTCCTGCTTCAACAAAGAAATAAATTTCACATCTTGTGAACACCTCCATGTCTTATATTTGCATACAAATGGTGGACTAGACAACAAGCCCACAAAACATGCCTTTAAAACAAATGACCCTTCAAGTCAAGCATGTAGAAAAAGACTATTAGGACTCTTTTCAAAAGATGAACATTTCATCACTATCTCCATCTTGGAGACCAAGTTAACTTCTCTCAAGTCAACATTCATGCATGTTTAAAGCAATAAACCCTTCAAGGTAATTACCCATACATGTTCAAATACAAGGAAAACATCAACATCCCTGTGTTCATGCATCTTATGCTCATGTATGCATTTCATCCTTTAGCTTTCGCTTAAGCACACTGTACTTTCGAAGCTGAAATGAAATATAATGTTGCAACAACAAAGTGAGTCTCCCTCTTAATATTTTCCATTCACCATCTTGGTAGAAACCTGCAACTTGCATCTCATCAACAAAGAAATGTAAATAGATGCATCAGTAGTCATGCAATCTTAATTGGAAAAGAACTCTAACTATTTCTTACCAATCCAGTTCAAAGGTTTTTCCTTTTTCTGCACATTAGCATCAACATGTGAATCATCTTGAGACACATCATCCATGGAATCTTCATTTCCATTTCTGCCATCTTCTCTTTCCACTTTCTTCAGCTTTTGTGGAAGCATTATTGGATTCAGAGTCCAACACCTTTCAACAAGATGCCCTTGCTTATGGTAGTAAGTGCAACACATATGCATCCTCTTAACAACATGATTTGCCTTGTCCAATGGACCTTTGGCTGCTTGCTTCTTTTCCTTCAAAAGTTTCCTGTATGTGGCCATTCTCTTCCAACATCTAGAAACATGATGGTTATCCAAACCACAAAAGGAACATGCAATTATTTTCCCATGCTTATGTGGAAATTTATCATGCTTTCCAAAATCAAAAGGAAGATGATTAGAACCAAATTTATACCTAACATGATGGTTATCCAAACCACAAAAGGAACATGCAATTATTTTCCCATGCTTATGTGGAAATTTATCATGCTTTCCAAAATCAAAAGGAAGATGATTAGAACCAAATTTATACCTTTCTCTTTCACCTTTATTGCCTTCATGAGGAGGTGAAGTAAATGAAGAAGTGACTCCCTTTGGAACACCATCAATCTCTTCAAGGATGTTAGAGTTTCCAAAACTCTCTGGTTCAAGTGTGTGCTTCTGAACACCTACATCCTGCAAATGATGTTTCAAGCCATTGCATTCCTCTTGAATACAACCTTCACACTTCTGAGGTAGAGGACATGAAATGAAACTCCTTCTTGGGATTGTTTCAATGGCCTTCATGGCAGCTTTGGAACTCTCTCCATAAGACTGTCCATAGCCAAGACCTAAATAGTTAGACCTTTCCTCAACCACTATTGGTTCAACAATACCTTGTGCATGCTTTCCCAAGCCCTTTCCTTCATAGCCCATCTTGGACATTAGCTTGGAACCTATGCCTTTAGTATGTTTTTCAAAAGAACCAATATAAGCATTCTTAGAAGAATTTGATGATAAAATGGAATGGTTTACCTCTTCTTCAAGCTGATACTTGACTAAGGCTTCTTGGGCAACAAAGAGTTGGGACTCCAACTCATGCATCTTCTTCAGGTTCATATTTGCAATATGAAGTTGCCTTTCCATTTCCTGCAATTTGTCAGAAAGCATCTGCTTCTCTTCCTCCTCGGAATTCAACTGCTCTCTAAGTATGCTGCTCTTCCATCCATCCTCATACATTTCTCTGACCTTTCCCATCATAATTAACAAGTCTTGCTTTATGTCTTCATCAAAGAGTCTCGTGATGCAAGAGGAATTCGAAGATACACTTGTAGAATTTGTCATTATGCCAATGAACAAAAGAACTTCAAACAAGATTAATAAAGAGCTTATTTAAGAAACCTTTTGCAACAAACCTTTCGTGCTTTAAGGGCTGCCTCAAGGTCCTTTGGGATAGAAGAATGCCTTTAGCCCTTCTTCCTTCTTGTCCTTCCTGGATTGAGCTATCAATAGCTTTCCCTTCACCTCTGCAAACCAAGCATACAATTAGCCTCTTGCTATTTAAACACCTTTCAGACAAACGATCTTTGTTTTGTTAATTGAGCATTTTGATATAACCTTCTTTGAAGGTGGGGTTAACCAATATTAAGCTCTGATACCACCTAATCTGAAATGGGGAACGTAGGCTTCTTGTCTAACTTACAAGAAACTCTCCCACTTCCAAAGCTTTAAATAATCCCAATACTTATTGATTAACCAATGCGGAATAAAAAATTCTTGAAAATATAGGTGTATGTTGGTATTTGTTTTAAAACTATTTGTGTACTTTAAAATCTGTTGTTTATGCTGATATAACACATACATATAATAGTAAACAATGCAGCAACAAAACAGACACATGAACAACAATATTATTTAGGAGTTCACCCAAAACTCTTGGGCTACGTCTCCGTGAGCTCTAGTCAACTCAACTAGGCTCTCTGGGATTATGGAAAAGTCCTTTTACAAGCTCTTGGCCCAACTCCACTATTTTACATAGAAACAATGGGTTTAGACACCATTTTATCCGCGGCTCTTAAAGCTCTCGGCTTTCTGGCTCTCGTCTCTGGCTCTTGGCTATGACTCTGGCTCTAGCACTTCGGCTCTGGCTTCTTTGGCTCACTAAAATGTACATCTCTTTGGCTTTCCACTTGAACTCCAAGTGACTCCCTTGGCTGCTCTGCACTTCAGCTTTTGATTTCTACACTACTTGTCTTGCTGCTGCCTTTTTTTTTTTGTGCTGCTCTCTTTCGCCTTAGCTTCCTACTTTGGCTTCGCTTTCTGCCTACTACCTATGCTCGGTGTCAGCAACAACCCCAACAACAAAAACCCCTTCTATCTCTAACATTCATGGCTTTAAGCCAACCAGCGCTGTCCATTCGTTTCCTCTTCTTGGGTTCTCTAGCTTCTGGCCTTGGTCCGCTCAAATCCCCCTCTGAGTGTTAGCAATCATTGCCTAATGCCTTCAGGGACGGTAGCCACCTATTTCGCAACGAAAGAGTCCATCGAGCCTCTGAAATCCTGGAAATAGCCATTCTCTATTTACACAGAGAAATACATTCAAACACGGGAAAAATCCGCCAAAACACAGTTCATCGGACTTCAAATATTTACAAATCTGATTTAGACTCCCATCGGGTCTGCATGGATCACTATCATAAGTCGCAATTACCCCTGCGCTGTGGTTTTTCCTCTGTATTTGAAAAAATACATTAAAACATTGAAAATGCCGCACAAAGGCTTTATGGCGGACTTGAAATGTTTATGCAGTGGCATTTACAAACCCTTTCGGGTCCGGTTTCATCACATCGACGCTTCCCTTCACTTTTTGTTTATTCAACGAAAATGCGAAAATACATAAAAAACTATTGTTTGACAGAACTCAATATATTTTAGATTTGGTTCATAATTCCATTGGGTCCGGCCATCACCAATACTAATTCGCCGATCCGATCATCGACGATCGGCATATCACATATCAAATGAGCCCTGGGGTCTATCCATATGGCATGACTTATGCTGACGTGATCTGTCGATGCCGATATCGGCAATCGCGATATCGCTCGGCCTGAGGTCCCGCCTTTGCCTCGTGGCATCGCTGATTGTGATCTGCCTGATATTGGTGATCGCAACATCGCTCGGCCCGGTCCTTTCCTTATGTCCTATACTATCGATCGTTGCCGATCCACCGATTTTGGCGATCACAGTATCGCACGGTCTAGTCCCTATGTTATATCACATATATGCCTCTGACCCGATATGTCAGGGATCGGTGATTGGGGGTGCTTCCCCTTTTCTCTTAAGTCTACCTTAGACCTCCTCCAATGCGATTTTCTTCAAATAGCCTTTTAGGCCATTTTTTTGAAGATTTACCTTTTTTTCCAAAGAACCAAGGGCATCTTCTTTGAGCGATAACTTTTGCATCCTAAGTCCATTTTTGCCCATTCAAGCTGCAACAGATTCAAAAGGAAAGGATCTTTGTAATGGGGCTATTTCCAGGAACTTCCTTGGACTTTCATTTTTCCTCTGTGAGGAACACCTTGACTTAGGAATCTATCCAAAATCAATTTTGGATCAACCAAGCTGATAAAATAGGTCTGTGGGAATATAATTTGCCCAAGTATCTGTTGGAAATAATACTGAGGGGGGGGGGGGGGAATCAGTATTATCACGTCAATAAAACTTTTTCATTTCCATATTCAGCTGATTCATATATGCTACTTCCACAACTTATTATGATTAAGCTAATTGATCTTCAATGAGTGCATTAGAACATTATCAACCATATTATCAGTTAACAGATGCAGTAACATAGAATAGATCATCACACATAAAGCACACACATGAACACCATGATATAAGGTGGAAACCCAATGTGGGAGAAAACCACCTGCTGCAAGTCATCTCAATCTTCTTCTTAATAAGAAAATCCTTTTACAATATTTCTGTACTGGTGCAGTCTTATACCAGTACGCATGCTTCTACCTGCAGAGAGCTACAACCCTCTCTCATTCTCCACTCTCTCCTGGAAGGGAGCTACAACCCCCATAGTTCTTGTACTAGCTAAGATACTAGTACGTAGGCGCCGGACTACAATATTCTCTCCTCTAGGTACCACGTTTCATACATTTTCAGATTGGATACTCTTGAAGCACAACACATAATCTGAAAGGCCACATTTCATCCAATTTTCATACTGGACCCATTAATATCATTGAAGCACATAATCAATCAATCTTCTGAATCACCCAAACACCAGATCAATACATATACAAGGATAATATATGTGTTAGCACCCAGATCTAGTCCATCAAATCACATAAATATGAGTCATTATGATCCTGATCCAATATTAGTTCTCATCCATCGATACTGAAGCTAAACACAATCAACCAAACAGGATATGCAGAATACTGACATCTTTAAACTGTCATCAGAACCCATCAACAACCAGAACCACCTGTGACTTCAAATATCATAGCTCAAATTGTATACACTACTACAATGAACCAAACCTGCATACATATGTGCTTACACCAAAGCCAACCTGCGTACAGATCTATAAATATTCAAACATGACTTGCAGCGATTTCAAACTTAAGTTATACCCAGATCAGATCATTACAAGCGTCAGTATGTAGATCTAGAATAAGCATACTCAAATATATAGAGATAGTTCATTTCAAACCATTTGATCCCGATCTATCCTTAGATATTGTTCTCCATCAACCAGTGAGATCCCTCTTTAGCTCAGATCCAGATCTGCACCATAACCCAATCACAGTATTCCAGATCTCGCACTTTATCAGATATTCAATAATTCAGATGATGCTTTGCCAAATGATCTCCTTCCCCTTTTATAGTCTTAGGCCTTTCACAATACCACGGTCCAAAACCATAATAACACAATACCATGAACCCAATACTTGGGATCAACACTTTTGGATGCAATACCACAGACCAAAACCATAGGATCAAAAAACTGTCGGACCAATACCATGAACCAACCATGAAAGTGCGTGAACTTTTCTCCACATGAAATAAACTTTTTCTCCACATAAAAGTGTGTGAAAGTTTCTCCACATGAAATAAACTTTTTCTCCACATAAAAGTGCGTGAAATTTTCTCCACATAAAATTAAATTTTTCTCCACATAAAAGTGTGTGAACCTTTTTTTTTTCTACATGAAATAAACTTTTCTTCATATAAAAGTGCGTGAACTTTTTCTCCACATGAAATAAAATTTTCTCCGCATAAAAGTGCGTGAACTTTTCTCCACATGAAATAAACTTTTCTCCGCATAAAAGTGCGTGAACTTTTTACATGAAATAATCTTTTCTCCGCATAAAAGTGCGTGAACTTTTCTCTACATGAAATAAAATTTTATGTTCATGAAAGTGCGTGAACTTTGCTGCACTATAATTTATCATCTGAGATGAGTGGGTTTCCATCAAGTACAACATATGTATCATAATGCCAACAGTAGTAATATTTTTGCCTTCACTAAATGTATATGTAAGACGAATTCACTCACATCCAAATATATGCTTCTAAGAAATAGCTTGCAGGTTATTAAGGATCATTAAAGAGGTAATGTTCAAATCATGCAGTTTAATTCTATGTGCAAGTGTTGTAGAATTTAAATATACCTAGCTCTAGTGTGCAATGATATATTTACATTTTCCTAAAGGCATATAACATCATGTACCTCATGTGGAGTGCTATGTTTACTTTGTCCTAAAGGAAAATACCATTGACTAGGAGTGGTGAGGTATACTCATCTAGACAATTGAAAAAAACTATTTTGTTTACTATCATGTCTTGAGGCTCCACTTCTCAACATACCACAAACACTTGAAACAGTGGTGGTGGAAAGGCATGACACCATGGCAAAGGTTGTACCACACTTGCCAATGAAATTGTATGAAACTGAACCTTCTGGAATTCCTAGAAACTATTTTTATTGATGTTGTTGCTTACCCTTCCCTTTCTTCTTAGAACACTAAGAAGCATAGTGGCCATCCATACTCAAAGGTTCTATAATTCTTGCAAATTATCTTACTGTTATTGTTGCTTACCCTTCCCCTACTTCTCAAGATACTGAGAAGCATATTGGCCATGGTTCTTGCACTTGATATGGCTCAAATTATTCTTCTACTGGTTCGAAGATCTTGAATCTTCCTTCTTCTTCTAACCCTTCACAAATCCTATTTTATTCCCTCCTTTCCTCATGCTACCAATGAGGTCTAGCTCTGGTACATCCTCATCACTAGCTAAAACCATCTCCAATCTCATTTCCTCCTCGATAAATGGATCCAACAAACTTTCTATTGAAGGTAGCTTCTCACAAGCACATACAAACTATACAAAATGGTGCCAAGATGGACCAAAGCCATTCAAACTGATCCAAATTAGTTCGTTCTCTTCTACCTTGTCATCAAGTGTAACTCATTGATATCTCAACTCTTGATCTTTATCAGATAGATAACTACTGTAGTATTGTTTCTCATGCAAGTAATGGACGATTTCTTCATTAAGAGCATTCTCCTAGACATGTTT
>APFE031754313.1:64694-74715 GCA_000404065.3 Pinus taeda
CCCTTTTGTTCAATAGATCTTGTTGATCTATGATTTTGTCTGAAAGCCTTTTAAATTCTGCCTCTATTTGATATCTCTATTGCTCACCTATAAGAGCAAATTCAGTTGTTTCGCTATCACTTTCATTTTTTCCAAAAGGAAAGATAGCTGGAACATCAGAGGATAGAAAATTCATACCTGATAATTCATCTTCATTCTGAAATGATTCTGAATCTGTTTCTAAATCTGAAGAGCTTCTTACACCTAATCCCCAATCGATTCTCCTAGTGTCATAGTTCTTCTGAGATTTCTTCTTCTGCTTATGAGCTTTTTTCTTAAGCTTCTTTCCCATTGTTCCACGGATCTCCTTCAAGCGATGAAGCTTCTACCAAAGGACCTGCTTTGATACCAATTGTTGGAAATAATACTGAGAGGGGGGGGGGTGAATCAGTATTATCATGTCAATAAAACTTTTTCATTTCCATATTCAGATTCATATATGCTACTTCCACAACTTCTTATGATTCAGTTAGATGATCCTTAATGAGTGCATTAGAACATTATCAACCATATTAATAGTAAAAAGATGCAGTAAAATAGAACAGATCATCACATATAAGTCACACACATGAACACCATGATATAAGGTGGAAACCCAATGTGGGAGAAAACCACCTGCTGCAAGTCATCTCAATCTTCTTCTTAATAAGAAAATCATTTTACAATATTTCTATACTGGTGCAGTCTTATACCAATATGCAGGCTTCTACCTGCAGAGAGCTACAACCCTCTCTCATTCTCCAGTCTCTCCTGGAAGAGAGCTACAACCCCCATAGTTCTTGTACTAGCTAAGATACTAGTACATAGGCTCCGGCCTACAATATTCTCTCCTCCAGGTACCACGTTTCATACATTTTCAGACTGGATACCCCTGAAGCACAACACATAATCTGAAAGGCCACGTTTCATCCAATTTTCATACTGGGCCCATTAATATCATTGAAGCACTTAATCAATCAATCTTCTGAATCACCCAAACACCAGATCAATACATATACAAGGATAATATATGTGTTGGCACCCAGATCTAGTCCATCAGATCACATAAATATGAGTCATTATGATCCTGATCCAATATTAGTTCTCATCCATCAATACTGAAGCTAAACACAATCAACCAAACAAGATATGTAGAATACTGACACCTTTAAACTATCATCAGAACCCATCAACACCCAGAACCACCTATGACTTCAAATATCATAGCTCAAATTGTATACGCTACTACAATGAACCAAACCTGCATACATACGTGCTTACACCAAAGCCAACCCACGTACAGATCTATAAATATTCAAACATGACTTGTAGCGATTTCAAACTTAAGTTATACCCAGATTAGATCATTACAAGCGTCAGTATACAGATCTAGAATAAGCATAATCAAATATATAGAGATAGTTCATTTCAAACCATTTGATCCCGATCTATCCTTAGATCTTGTTCTCCATCAACCAGTGAGATCCATCTTTAGCTCAGATCCAGATCTGCACCATACCCCAATCACAGTATTCAAGATCTAGCACTTTATCAGATATTCATTAATTCAGATGATGCTTTGCCAAATGATCTCCTTCCCCTTTTATAGTCTTAGGCCTTTCACAATACCACGGTCCAAAACCATAATAACACAATACCATGAACCCAATACTTGGGATCAACACTTTTGGATGCAATACCACGGACCAAAATCATAGGATCAAAAAACTGTCAGACCAATACCATGAACCAACCATGAAAGTGTGTGAACTTTTCTCCACATGAAATAAACTTTTTCTCCACATAAAAGTGCGTGAAATTTTCTCCACATGAAATAAACTTTTTTCTCCACATGAAATAAATTTTTTCTCAACATAAAAGTGCGTGAACTTTTTTTTTCTACATGAAATAAACTTTTCTCCGCATAAAAGTGCATGAACTTTTCTCCACATGAAATAAACTTTTCTCCGCATAAAAGTGCGTGAACTTTTCTCCACATAAACGTTTTCTCCACATAAAAGTGCGTGAACTTTTTCTACATGAAATAAGCGTTTCTCCGCATAAAAGTGCGTGAACGTTTCTCCACATGAAATAAACTTTTCTCCGCATAAAAGTGCGTGAACTTTTCTACACTATAATTTATCATCTGAGATGATTTTCCATCAAGGACAACACTTGTCTCATAATGCCAACAGTATCAATTCCCTGAGGTGCACATTTTCCTTGAAATCATTCATTATTGCCATGTAAATGACATTCCCAGTCACAGGGCAGTGATGTCCCCTGACCACACCATACTTTTCACCATCACTGCTGAGCCAATCAATGAAATGTTCTAATTACAACTAGGGAAGAACTTAACCCCTATTTCAATTGGAGACCTAATAGACAAATTTCCCAAGCTTACCACTGCCAAGATTGCTGAAATGGTTCAGACCTTCATCAGGGAGGAAAAGCATGTCTCAACAGAACCTCCTCCATATGTGGCTACCATATTTTCCCCATTTGGTTAGGATATAGTAGCAATGATCTCTTGTGTTTCAGGCTATACCACCAGTGAATACATAGATGAAATCATTTTAGCCTTCATGTCCATTTTTACCCAGGACAACCCCCTGTTGTCATGTATGATTATGCCAAGTACATAGTTGATAGGATGCATGAACAATTTTTGAGAATGAGTAATGAAAGAGTGTTTAAGTATTCTTCAGTTTTGTACCACCTTTTCTTATACTACCAAGCTGACAAGTTCCCATTAACTCTCCAAAAGCTTGACACGAAAGGTCATCCTAGGTCAGTAATTTTTTGGACTCCTTTGATACATAATCATGATTCCCCTTATCCATACACAGATTTCATTGATCTTTCTATACATCCAGTAGTAACCATGCTATTAGGAAGTCCTCCTCCAAGAATCAGTTCAAATATCAGTAGGATCCTGCAACTGTCAAAACAACACAAAGTGGGAGATTGGTACTTGTACCAAAATCACATAGAAATTAGGATATATGGCTTGGAGTTGGCCCCATATAAACTACCTACATACCTCCCAATGAGGTTATTTTCTATGGAGTACTACAGGAAAATAATCAACTCAGATGAGGTACATTTTGTTAAGGCCAAAAAGAAGGCCCAGCTCAGAACCAATGATCAATTAGGCCCCTTTGTATGTAATAGCAGAGAAGCTGGAAGAGAAGCAGAATAAATCCTTCAGAGACTCAAACTAAAACAAAGCTTCATGTGGAGATATGACCCCTGTGACTTCATCTGCAATAGAAGACAGAAAAACAAGATGGATCCCTACATTCACCACCGAATCCCTGAGATAGAGAAATATGCAAATCAATTGGAATGGGTGGAGAATACTTTAGTAGATAGGGACAACACTGAAGTAGCAGTTGAAAATTCTCTAATTGATTTAGAGAGAAGGCTTGATGAGGGTTCTTTCCTGCAGGTTCCAGGAGAATCTCAAGCACAAATTGAATCACAGGCCCAAGGAGAATCACAGGTACAAAGTGAATCTCATATAGAAGAAGAGTCCCAGGTAAAGGAAGAATCAGAGCAGCCAGACCTATCAGAGGAATTAGGTAAAATAGGTATACAGTACCCCACTATGAGTACTCCCCCTAACTTGCAAACTCCTCTAAATGAGGAGAAAATCCTAAAAAGGAATAGGGAGGAGGCCACTACATCAGGCAGAGAAACTACACAAACATATGCAGATACTAGCCTGGTCAAAAGGCAGAGGTTGAATCCTATTTTGGAGCAAGATTTCATAGAAGAAATAGTGGGGGCCACCAACACAGATAAAGAAAGAAGTAGGCCTGCCACTCCTTTTGGGGGCACACTAGAACCTTCCACATCAAACACTCAGATGTTGGAAAGGCAATAAATTGTTGAGGTGTCCTCCTTTAGGATGCCTGCTGACAAAGATCAAGATATTAGAGAGAAGTACAAAGATATAAAGGCCAGGAATGAGAGGCTAAAAGCCCTGAATTATGTACAGTACCTTAAAATGCCACCTACAAACTAGACAAGGCTAATGTCAGCCTATGATGTGAAAGAGGGCAAAATGCAGATGACATTATGAAGCCCACTACTCAACAACCAAGGACAGTAGCTGACTTCCAGAAGATAGATTTTGAAGCGCTAGCAAAGGACATACATCCTATTGACCAAATTAAGCTACACAAATAGACAGGGGAGATGATTTACTCCACCTTGATAAGGAAAGCCATCACAGCTCATCAATTGTAGAATTCCCTAAATAACATATTATCTCAATTTCAATGAGAAAATACCTCTTCACAGGCAAAGGGCAATAGAGTCAAGCCCTTGGAGGACTTAATCATTGAGTTGGGACATGATCCTAAATATGTGAAGGCCACTGAAACACTGATCAAGAAGAAAAACAATGACATAGCTGCTTTGAAGAAGCAACTGAAGATTCCACCATTGCATCACCCATAGACAACAGAGGTCTTGGAGACCCAAAAGGGACAAGAGGAACTTATGGACTTGGTCCTCAAGCTAAATGACTAGTTGAAAGAAATAGAAAAAGAATTGGACACATTGATTTAGTCAAAACAGAGTGAACTGGCCACAACTTCCACTGTTGCCATTCCTATAGTAACAACTACATTTCCCTCAACACTGGTAGCATCCTTGGCACCAACATCTCCACCTACCACAACATTTCCAGTCACAACTGAGTCAAAAACATAGGTACTTCAATAGAAAAGACAACAGAGTTAGTGAAAGCCATGGAGGAAATATCCATCCAGGCAACATAACTTAAGAGGCTTAAAGAGAAAGTGGCAAGCTTAGAAATTGACTGCAAGTTTGCCCAAATACAATAGAGAGAAGAAACACATAAAGCCCTAAGGATGGGTGAGAAGATTAAGGTCCTAGAGAAGGATCTAACATTACAAAAGCCACTAGGAAAGACTAAGGAGATGCTCTGGGCCAATATCATTGACTCTGTCAATGATATTTGGCCATCAATTCAAGTAATATTTGAGCAAATAGAACTGGTGAAAGTGGCCACTGAAGCAATACAGAAGGTAAAGGAAGACCTAGGAGACTAGCTTGAGGATGTTAATTGACTCATCCATTTTTTGAACAACAAAAACATGCATGAACTAAATGAACTTGGTGTGGAGGACAGAATTGAAGCCATCATTGAAGTAAAAAAGGTTCTTTCTAAAAGAAACCTTATGCTTAACCTGTAGGAAAAATGCCATAACATGCAGGTTGGCATTGACATATTCATCTCAAAGTTTCAAATTTTGAGGGATAAAGGCCTTCCCAGTCCCATGGTAATCAATGACAAACTTATGACCCAATTGGACTATGTTGAAAGATTAAAGAAATTGTCCAAGAAACAGGCAAGCACTTTAGAAATCAAAGCATTACCAACAAGGAAAGTATTATATGATACTTTAGAAAATCTATTCTTCCTAGAGCATGAGGTGAAACAACTATTTGTCACCAAGCCAAATTTTTCCAAATACACTGAGGCAGACGAGATATATAGAAGGATGCTCAAAGTCAAATTACTTGAAGATGAATGGTGGGAAAAGATGACAAATTTACTATAAGTTATCACAATAAATCTGAGATAACAACCATATGAAACAGATAAATAGGGTCAAAGAGTAACAGGTTAAAGAGTATCAGTTAAAGACCAAAGATAAATATGATTCCAGCGTACACATATCAGCCAACCTAAAAGGGATCAAGTTCAACTGCAACAGCTAGTACTAACACAATAAGAGGGATAGCATGATGTAGTTTTCCATCTGTCTCTATCTTCATGCTTGAAGATATTTTTATTTCCTTAATTAAATCTCAAACTGTTATGAGATATTATGTAATAGTTTTTGTATAAATACTTCCCATTTCGAAGTATTTAGGGTGGATTCAAAGACATTTTTGTAGACTTGTATCTGAAATCAAAGTGCTATTGTATCAAGACTAGATTGGCTTGCTGGATCATGGAATAAAGTTTAGACATTTTACAGGATTCTTGTGTTAAGTGAAAATCAAATAAGTATTCTCTCATGTGTATTGTTGTTTATCCTTATGTTTATTAGTAATCATATGTGTTTCTATGAAATCTAAATGGTAAATTGATCTGAAATCACCCCTAGGTGACCTCAGGAAATTAATGAAGGTATTACAGACTCATGTGTTGGTGTGTGTGTCTATGTTATCTTGTGCAACGGATCGATAAGATTGTGAAATACACAGACACTTGAAATAATAAGAGATCATAGTAAGCAAACATAAACACAACAAAATTTAATGAGTTCACTCAATCCTCCTGGGCTACGTCTCCTGGTCCATCCTTCAGTGGTGGCCTTTTTATTATGTTTTTAAAGCAAAGTCTTACAATAAGGAGCTCATCTGAGTCTCACTTGACAGAGGATGATCAGTAGGATGGCACTTGGAATTCCCAAGTCCTTAGAGTTCACAGACTCCCCTTACCGAATTTCAACCTCAATTGGTCTCTGTCTGCTCAATGCTACCCTTACTCTGATGGTCAGCTCAGCTTCTCTATCCTCTGCAACTCTTCCTCTCTTTCTGTGTCTCTCGACCTTCAGCTTCTTCACTGCTTCTCTGCCTCACTCTCTGTCCTGTCTCTATCAGCTCGTGGCTTTAAAGCTAGTTCGTTCCTTCGACTGTTCATTTTGGCTTCTCGACTCTTTGGATCACCTGCCTCTGTCCACTAGGACTCCTCTGCCTTGCATCATCATTACTACGTAATGCTTTGCAGAGAGGTGGCCACTTGTCTCCTTGCGAATTGAGTGTTAGTTCTTCTTGAACGATCATTTTTTTCCGTTATTTCCCCGATGCCTATGAAACGGATCCTTTTGTCAATTCATTGGTCAAATCGAACTTCAAATCTTATATGTCGTAGTTTATTTCTCCCTCAGGTCTGGTCATCCATCGAGTTGAACCTCCGCAGTTGATTTGGAGCCCCTAGATCCCACGGTCTTCACTTATATCGTGTGGTTGAGTTGCTCAACCATTAATCCGCGATGAAAGCAGTTTCTCTCTCTCCCCATTGGACACGCGTCACTCGGTGTATGGAATCACTAGGTCCTTGGCCAAACCCACTTACCACCCAAAATGCCTCCGATATTTCGCCGGTTTTGAGCACGGGACCCGCCTTGTCGGTTTTAGCACTTTCCCACAGTTTTCTGGTTTCCCTTGTGACTGAGCACTCAGGGCCTTTCCTTCTTAAGGGGTTTTTCCCAGTGATACATGATATCAGAAACAACCTCCATTTTTGGATTTGAGCTTCCCAATTGCCATTTTTGTGCCATGCGTGGTCTCCATGGGCCGATGATCAATGTGCTTTGACCGAAGGTCCTCGTTGCTCCGTGCTAGCTGCAAATTTCCATTATTCAGAGGTTATTTCTGATAGCTATAAGATTTCTTGAAGTCTGTCATTCATTCTTAACAATCATGGAATTGTTTGAGGATCCAATTTGGATCACGGCCTTCCCACTGAAAAAGATTTTGGACCACCAAAAGTTGGTTTTCAAGCATCAACTAAGTGAGGATACAACTTTCTCACCTGTCCAATCTCTATCCATTTTGCACTGCTTGGCTTTGAACCCCTGAGCCCAATTCTAAGGTACTCAACATCTCCCCTGCGCATTGTTCTCACCTTCCTATCCAAAACTATGTCTTCCTGCAATTCATTAAGATATTCAGGTAATAGGTCATCAATATAAGGCAATTGAATATGCTCTTCAGGATCTTCAATTAACGAAGGTTCAAATAGTCTCAAGCTGTCTCCATTGATGACTGAGTAGATGTGCATATAAGCTGGAAAATCAAGGCAAAAAGCATTCTCACCAATTTTATCAAGGATCCTGAAAGGTCCATACCTTATTGGTTTTAGCTTTTTACCTTCACCTTGCATCCTGTTTTTGTTGATATACAACTAAACTTGATCACCAACTTGGAAACTATGCTCCATCTGATGCTTGTCATGCCTTACCTTGTATTTGGCCTAGCTCTTTTCCAGCTGTTCATATACTGCCTAATGTATCCATTGAATTTGTTCAATGAACCTAGTTGCCTTGTCCACATCGCTGTGTCCCTCAACTGTTGTCTCCTTACCAAAGACAAAATCCAAGGGAGACCTTGGTGTGAAACCAAAACAGGTCTCAAAAGGAGATCTCTGTGTGGAAGAATGTTTGGCTTGGTTGTAAGCATGTTGCACATACAACAAATGTTCATCCCAAAGCTTGGGATGTTTTCTGCAATATCCCCTGAGCAACTGGATCAGTGTCCTGTTGACTACTTCTGTCTAGCCATTAGTTTGTGGATGGAAAGCTATGTTTTTCTTCAGTTTGGTGTCCATCAGTTCCCACAGACTTGACCAAAACTATTAGGCCCCTATACTACTAGTGTAACCCCTTATTATTATTAGTACAACCCCCTTATTATATTGATGTACCCATGTAGTGCCCATATTGTTACTATTGTACCCCATAGAAGCCCACTATTGTTATTATTATGCCCTTACATTATTATTGTTATGTCGGCTCTGATTATATTATGACCCCTTAGACTCCTATATACAGAAAGGAGGGTCTTTTCATTTGTATCATCAAGAATTGTTCATTTATGTAATGTAAAGGAGGTTGCCCCCTTGAAAGAGGCTAAATTCTTAAGGCGTGTTGATCTATCTTTTCTATCTTTTCTTGAGCTGGTTTCATAACATTTGGTATCGGAGCTTTGGATTCTAGGGTTTCGCTGCTCCAAACAGTGGCATTCTCGCTATAAATTTTTTTCTGCGATGTTTCAGAAGTAAAAAAAAAAACCATTTGAGAAGACATCGCGCTAAATCTCGGGTCCAAATTTCAGAAATTTTCGTGCCATATTTGCGGAGATATGATCTAAGGAACGTGGTCTTTTTGTAGACTCCTGAACTACATTCCAAACAAGTGACCTATGGAAAATCGTCATAACTTTCTCTCTGTGCATCATATTGAAATTTCATAAGAAGGTACAGAAAGAGGACAGACTGTAGTTTCTTGTGTATATTTTTCAGAGCCAAAGGTCGAAACAGTGACTCGTGGCACATCGTACAAGTTTTCTCTACTGAACTAGTCCATAATAAGGTCACTGTGGGACAGTGTGCATAACTCTTTCTTGGAGAATCCAATTTGGATCAGATTGGTGGCATTGGAAAGAGGACGCATAGGGCTACTACAGGTCATAATTTTAGAACTTAAAGATCTAAAAGTACAGAGTTACAGTCGTTTCAAGATCGAGCTACTAAAATCAAGAAAAAGCAAGATGAGGAAGTTTGATGGCAAGGATCCGGTAAATTGGATAATTCAAATGGAGCAATATTTTGATCTACATAGTGTACCACTGTTACAAAAGGTATGTATTGCATCTTCATATTTAGAAATGGATCAATTTTTATGGTATAAAGGGCTTTGTTGTCAGAAACGACTTGTTACGTGGTCAATTCTCACAGAGGAAATGATAGCACATTGTGAGGATACAAAGAGCAACACCTTTACAGCAACACCACATCAATTGGAAAGAGTAAAATGGATTTGTGACATAGTGGAAAGTAAAATTATGGCAACAAGGAAGTCTACCCCTCACAGCTATAAATATGAAAGTGTTGTTTCTCCTGGCCTTCCACAACCTACAAGGGTTACACCACAACAATTGGAAGAAAAAAGAGAAAAAAGGCTTTGTTACAATTGTGATAGCAAATGCACTAGAGGTCATAAGTGTGCTGAGAAGAAATTATTTTAAATAGAATATGAAGAGGAGGAAGAAAAGGATCAAGAAACATCAAAATAAGAGGATATATGCCAGGACCCAACCCCAGAGATAGAAGAAATGAATCAGACCATATCTTGTAAAGCATTGGCAAGAATTACCACTCCTCAAACTATCAAAATAGAAGGACATATCAAGAAGGAAAATGTTCAAGAAGTGAAAGATCACATCGAGCATC
>APFE031754313.1:75418-94018 GCA_000404065.3 Pinus taeda
TGGTGTCTCGATAAAATATAATGGAAGTGGGTAATCCAAAATGAACCCATACATGTTGAAAGAATAGTGTTGCAGTTTGTTCAGTTGTAATCTGTTTATTACAAGGTATCAAAATACACATTTTGTTGAACCTATCCACAAAAACATACAGATAATCATGACCCTTCCTAGATTTAGGTAGTCCTCCAACAAAGTCCATGGAAACACTTTCCCAAGGATGAGAAGGAACTTGCAATGGAGTGTACAAGCCTAGTTTCCTATTGCTGGGCTTGCTTTTAGCACACATAGTACACCCTCTTACATATCTAGAAACTGTCTTGTTCATTTTTGGCCAATAACAAAATCTTTGCAGCTGTGCAACTGTTTTTCTTACCCCAAAGTGACCTGATATTAGAGAAGTGTGTGCTTCTTGAATTATCTTTACTCTTTCAGTTTGTGGAATGTATAGCTTCCCACAATGATACAAGAGTTGGTCCTTAATATGATAATCCAATTCTTCTACTCGTTTGCCTTGACTTAAAGTTGCACATACATATTTAAAGTCTATATCTTGAGCATATTGTTCAATGTAACTTTCATGTAATACAGAATTATGCTTAAGTATAGTAGATGCATTTATAATGGGTCTAGATAACATATCTGCAACTTTATTATGTATGCCCTTTTTATATCTGATGACTAAATGAAACTGCTGTAGGAACCCCATCCACCTGTAGTGTCTTGATTGCCACAACTTAGTTTGGGAGTGTAGATATTGAAGTGGTTGATGATTAGTATGTATAACTGCTCCTTTGCCCATTAAGTAATGTTTCTGTTTTTTCACACTCTGTACTAATGCATACAATTCTTTATCATATGTGGGATAGTTAACCACTGCAGAATTAAATGTCTCAGAATGATAACATATGAGTTTACTGTGCTATATCAACACTGCTCCCATGGCATAGTCACTGGCATCCGTTTGGATCTCAAATAGTCTTTGAAGATCAGGCAGTGCTAGTATTGGTGCTGTACTAATCTATTATTTCAAGGTGTCGAAGGCTTTATGCTATTTGCCTACCCACTAAAACACCTTGTTCAATCCTATTAAAGCATGTAAGGGAGCTGCAATTAATGAAAAGTTAGAAATTAACTTTCTCCAATATTGTACTACTCCTAAGAAGCTCCTAACTTTTGTAGCAGATTTGGGTTTAGGCCAGTTTACAATGACTGCCACCTTAGAGGGATCTATCTTCAATTCACCACCCCCTACTATATGTTCCAAATAATTCAAAGATGTTTTGCCAAATTCACATTTTGGGAGCTTAACATAAAGTTTTTCTATTTTCAAAACATCTAGTGTCTGCTTAACATGCTTTAAATGTTCTTCCCATGTTTTGCTAAATATAAGAGTGTCATCTAGATATACAATAAAAAAATCATCAAGAAAAGGTCTGAGCACATCATTCATTATTCTCATGAAAGTAGCAAGAGCATTAGTTAAGCCAAAAAGCATAACCAACCACTCATGTAATCCCTTCTTTATTTTGAAAGAAGTCTTCCATGCATCTTGCTATGCAAATCTGACCTGATGATATCCACTATGCAAGTCTAACTTGGAAAAAGAAACAACTTCCTTTAACTGATCTAATAGATCATCTATGCGAGGAAGGGGATAACAATTTTTGATTGTTTTTTTATTCAGTGCTCGGTAATCAATGCACATTCTCCATGAGCCATCTTTCTTTCTCACCAAAACGACTGGTGACCCACATGGTGATGTGCTAGGTCTGATGAACCCCTTCTCGAGCAACTCCTGCACCTGCTTCTTGATTTCTGCATTCTCTAAAGCAGACAACCTGTACATCCCAATGTTAGGCAATGGAGCATCTTGCTACAAATTACTATTATGCACTATTTCCTTTTTGGGTGGCAGACCTTTAGGTTCTTGAAACAAGACATCACACTCTGAAACAACTTTTTATAAATTAGCTTGTTGTTTAGCATCACAACCCTCAAATACATTGGTTTTATTAGGTTTCTTTTCCTTTACAACCATCAGTAAAAATTGTTTGCATGAATTTACAATTCATTTCATCTGCCCTGATTTTATGAGAGTATGATTATTCTTGAGCTTGTGAGCTCTTACAAAGTATTCGATTCCATCTTTAACGAGTAGATACTTGTTCTTAGCTCTATATAAAATAGCTTTTCTGTCATACAAGTAAGGACTTCCTAAAACAATTCCACATATATCTAATGGAATTATATCTAACTCAACCTCATCCACAAATGCTGAGCCAAAAGAAAAATTGAGTTTGCATTGTCTAGTCACTTGTAGTTGTGCTTTATCTCTTAACCAAACTAATGGGTATGGTTTCTTGTGAGGTGTAGTTAGTAATCCCAACTTCTTTACAATTGCTTCAGAAATTAAATTCACTTCTGAGGCACTATCAAACAAAGTATCAATCTTTTGATGTTTGGAAATAACTAGAATATGGAAAAGCTCATGTCTTTTTCTCTCATTTTCTTCATCAATAGTAGATTGTGCAGAATTACTAGTAGATGCTCCAGAATTCTTACCTTTTATATTTGTGGTTGCAATGGTTGTTTCGTCTCCTGAGTCTGACCCCAAATCTTTTTGAATAGTTGCAGTAGTCTTCTTCTTCTTGCCCTCGAATTTCTTAGGTCTCACCTCTGGATGCAGAATCCAACAATGCTCATCATCATGCCCATCCTTCTTACAGTGATTGCATGAAGACTTGATTTTCTGTGTAGTGTTGGCCTTCATCTCTTTCCATTTCTGTTTTCTTTTCTCCTTATTCTTACTTGAAATGGGCTTGGATGATCCTCCAACCTCTGGGTTCCCATTCTTTCCTCTAGCTTCTAGATGTGTAGCTTGAACAGATACCTCATCTATACTAGTGGGATTAAACATGAGGATTGTGTGCCTCATGTAGCTATGTAGACCACCGATGTACTTCAATAGAGTCTCAGGTGAGTCTAATAAGATTCCTAGAATCAAATATCTCTTCCTAAATTCTTGGGTGTAACCTTGTACACTTTGCCCTTTCAATTGGCGAAGAGTTTGCCAGCTCATCATGGCTTGCTGCATGTAGGCTAGTGAATAGAACTACGTTTTGATTGCAGAAAAAAATTCACTCCAGACAGAAAGAGTCTTACCATGTCTCTTCATGTTAGCTTGGGTCCTGCCTTCCCACCAAACCAAGGCAGTGCCCCCAATCTGTAGGCTGGCTAGTTGAATCTTTCTCTTGTCTGAGTCGATACTCTGCACTTTGCAATAAACATCAATTTGTCTGATCCAATTGTCCAACTTTTCTGCATTCAACTCTCCATCATATATTGGTAAATCAAATTTAACATCTAGTTTAATCAAAGATGTCTTCTTTTTATGTTCAGGGCTACTAGGAGGTGTGAGAAAGTTTTCTTCTTTCCCTTTGCCTTTTGAGTGGTCATGGAGGAGAGATTCTTCTTCTCCTTTATCTTGTTTGGAGCCTGATGATTCCTCATCTTTATGTTTTATAAAGTCCTTATACATTTCCTCTTACCATGGATCTCATGGCCAGGAAACTATCTATAAATTGAGGGCCTGGGTCCACAAAACCTTCCTTCGACATTTTCTTCTGAGGATAGACTCTTCCAATTTCAGGACTAGCTTCGACCAACTCTCCTTCTCCTAATTTGAGCTTTGATCTAGTTAGCATTCAACAGTTAAATCGAGCACAAGCTTGTCTAACCTTAACAACCTATAGCTTTGAAACCACTTGATCTAAAATCACCCCTAGGTGACCTCAAGAAATTAATGAAGGTATTACATACTCATGTGTTGGTGTGTGTATCTATGTTATCTTGTGCAACAAATCAATAAGATTACAAAATACACAGACACTTGAAACAATAAGAGATCACATTAAGCAAACATAAACACAACAAAATTTAATAAGGAGTTCACCCAATCCTCCTGGGCTATGTCTCTTGGTCCAACCTTCAGTGGTGGCCTTTTTATTATGTTTTTAAAGCATAGTATTACAATAAGAAGCTTAATTTGAGTCTCACTTGAAAGAGGATAATCAGTAGGATGGCACTTGGAATTCCCAAGTCCTTTGAGTTCACAGACTCCCCTTACCAAATTTCGACCTCAATTGGTCTCTGTCTGCTTGATGCTGCCCTCACTCTGATGGTTAGCTCGGCTTTTCTGTCCTCTACAAATTTGCCTCTCTTTCTGTGTCTCTTGGCTTTCGGCTTCTTCACTTCTTCTCTGCCTCACTGTCTGTCCTGTCTCTGTCAGCTCGTGGCTTTAAAGCTAGTTCGTTCCTTTGACTGTTCGTTTCGGCTTCCCGGCTCTCTGGATCACCTACCTCTTTCTGCTGGGACTCCTTTGCCTTGCATCATCATTGCTGCGTAACACTTTGCAGAGAGGTGGTCACCTGTCTCCTTGTGAACTAAGTGTCAGTTCTTCTTGAACAATTGTTTTTTCCGTTATTTCCTGGATGCCTGTGAAACAGATCCTTCTATTGATTCATTGGTCAAATCAGACTTCAAATCTTATGTGCCATAGTTTATTTCTCCCTCGGGTCCAGTCATCCATCGAGTTGAACCTCCGTTGTTGATCTGGAGCCCCCAGATCCCACGGTCTTCGCTTATATCGTGTGGTTGAGTTGCTCGACCGTTAATTCGTGATGTAAGCAGTTTCTCTCTCTCCCTGCTAGACACATGTCACTCAGTGTATGGAATCACTGGGTCCTTGGCCAAACCCGCTTACCGCTCGAAATGCCTTTGATATTCCGCTGGTTTTGAGCACGGGACCCGCCTTGTCGATTTTAGCGCTTTCCCACGGTTTTCTGGTTTCTGTTGTGACCGAGCGCTTAGGGCATTTCCTTCTCGAGGGGTTTTTCTTTGCGCTAATCACGTATCAGAAATAGCCTCCATTTCTGGATATGAGCTTCCCAATTGCCATTTTTGTGCCATGCGTGGTCTCCATGGGCTGATGGTCAGTGCACTTTGACCGAAGGTCCTCGTTGCTCCGTGCTGGCTGCAAATTGCCATTATTCAGAGGTTATTTCTGATAGCTATAAGATTCTTGAAGTCTGTCATTCATTCTTAACAATCATGAAATTGTTTGAGGATCCAACTCAGATCATAAACTAAGAATGATATTTCAAAACTTGCTTTAATGCACTCTGTTTTGATTGTTTACCTTCTTAATGTTTTCTGCTAAACTATCTTGGTTAGGGAAATCTTAAATGCTCCCTTACTTCCGTAGTTTCTCCCTATGGTCTATGTAATAAAGAATTCTTAATTGCTCTTTTATGATGATCACCCCCTATTCCTCACTTTGATCCCGGTCTAAGGAATCTTCATTTCCCTTTTACCTTGGTTAGAATCATTCCATCCATCAGCCCTTTAAACATTTGTCTTTTGCTTTGCTAGCCTACCCTGTAAACAATTCCTTTAATGATCTGGTCCAGTTAAGCTATCCTTTGATTGACTCCATAGCCCAATGGGTTAAAAACCTAGCTCTATCCATCTATTCCAAGAATTCCACCACCCAAATTTCAATCAAAATCAAAATCCTTATGAACACTAAGAACTAGCCTAAAATCTAATAAAACAAAGTTAAATTATAAAGGGAGAGCCCTCTCTGGACTTAGGTTGGCTAGAACCTGAGTCTAAAAGTTTTGGTTTGTGGTTACCTCGAACTATTCCTTCTTTTAATAACTTCTAGGGAAAACTTTTGAGTGATAATAGGATAAACCAAAACAAAACTAACCAAGGCTTCCAAAGGCCAAACCACCTCAACCCTCAACCATAGTGATCTCACCTATACAGTCCAGAAATCACTAACATCAACCAAATCGGTCTCTACCCAAGCTGTCCATGACTCCAAGAACTAGTAACTCAACCCACATCCTTCTAGGGCTCGAGAGTGTTTGTTCCAATTGTGACACCAAGAAATAGTAACTCAACCCACAAAGGGATCTTGAGTGTTTGTCGCAACCTATGGCTCCAGGAGTTAGTAACTCACCCACACTGTTCCTGGGCTTCCAATTTTTTTTCCAAACCACAACCATTGTGAACCTAAGCACCAATCATAAAAGGAAGTGGGAAAATCACAACACCATGGCTATCTAGGAAATGGAAAGGCAATATGAAACCACTATCAATCTAGGAAAATCTCTGTGCCAATAAAAACACATAACCAAGGAATTACATGTATATACCATGCATCCAAAAATCAATAGTGAAATCACACATGCAACTTGTTACCTGCAAAGTATCCTTGTTATAGCTTCTGAACCAACTGTTCCCTTGCGCTCCCTTACTTTCCTTTGATGTATTTATCCAATCCAAGTGACTACTAGAGTGCTCCAAGCATGCTCTAAAAATGATCCATGTGTGCAAGAGTATGAGAGAATGAGATAATGAAATGAGAGAGACAAAAATTGAATTGACAAAAGCTATAAAGACCAAATGTTGTGAACCGTTTCTATGAAGCCTTTTGATCATTAATTCCATTATTTTCTTTATTTTCCTTCATTTTCCCTCTAATTTCCCTTGCATTCAAATCTGTATCTCTTCACCTTCCTATTTTCCTATTTTCCTTTATTTCCATAATTAAATGCCAATTATTGTCTCTTTGCCTTTTCCAATTTCCATATCCATTAATTAATCCACAAGTGATGCCAGCTATAATGTTTTTCCCAACATTTAGCTTGGAATATGTGTCCCATGACCTTGGTTTTATTTTATTTACATGAAAAATCAACCAGGGGCTATTACAAGACTGACCTTCTAGCCTCTTAGTATAGGTTAGGCCTAGTTGCATTTAGTTAGTTTGCATCACATTGTTTCCTTTTATTTTCATTGCTCCTGCCGTTTTTGTTTTCCCTTGTTTTGAGTCATTTGTCTTTTGGTTTTCAATAAGACTATGCATGAAATATGTTTTGTCCAGCTCTAGGATAATGTGGCTGAAATTTGAAAAGGAAAATTGTGGTGACATGAAAATATTGGCTAGCCTGCATTTTGTCTTCTTTATTTGGGCCTATATATCTTTTAGAATCTATGATGTTTGAAAGGAAAATATGATTTATTCAACCAAAAATCCAGAAGCAAAACTATGATGCCCACATCTATTTTAGGATCTTCATTCCTTGGTTCGGTTTGGTAATTGAATAGTTTTTTATTGTTGATCCAATCAAGTAGATAAGACAAAGGGGAAACTAATATCGAGCATATCATTATCAAAGGTATATATAACTATCTCTAAAGGAACAACCCCTTCTTTTCTTAATAAGTCAAGCTCCCTCTTTCACCTTGGTGACATAAAGTCAATAAAATTCCAATGAGCATAAAGTTACAAAACTAATAAAATAAAGGTGAAAGAAGAGAATGTCTTCCTGCACAGAGGGGTGGAGCAAGCAACTTTTCTGGGGTATTGAACAAGCTTGCTGACAAAAAAGCGATGCTTATGTTCCCATAGTGACTTTGTTGGGTTATTGAACATGCGTGCTAACAACGGAGCAACACCAAAGATGAAAAATATGACTTTTATTATCTTAAAATTGCGAATACATATTACACTTCTCATGGATTGAAACAATTGTGACCTGACATGAATTATAATGTGTTTAACCGAATCAGGGAATAGAGGAGACTATATCTATAATCAGGCTATATGGGGAAGTCAAGGTAATCCATTTTTTGAATTGTTATTTGCTGAAGGTCTAAGACTTCATGTGTCAAATAAAATCTAAACATAGAAGCTAGAGTTATTCCAGTGCATTGCCAAGTGTTGTCACTGAGATCTTATAATTTTTTCACGTTTTCCTAGTGTCGACTATCCTTTCAACATCTCTAAGTGTTGCTCTTCCTCCTAGGTCAAAGTTGCCTAAGGCTCACTTTCTTACCTTTGGAAGTTGTCGTGTTGCCTTTCTAAAGATAGGAAAAAAACTATCTTTCTTTGACTTAGCCAAACTTCATCACTTAACATGCACACCACACATACATAAGAAAGCACATTATTCTTCCTTAATGAGAGCACAATTTCCAAAGTTAGTGGTTACACATTCATTGTCAAAGAAAATTGTGCCATCTTGAGATAGAGCACACTTCCTTCTCAGAGTTGAGCACAATCCTTATCCTTAGTAGCTACACATTCCCTATCATCAGTAACTACACCCTCATTTCCTTTGATAGCTGCGACTTCCTTGACTACATGCACAGTGCACTCCTAAAAAATAGGGATCCTCTGCCACTTAACTCAACTAACTTAGTGATCAAGCGACAAGTGGTGAGCATGCATTGAAACCCTAATCTTAACTTGCATGTAAGTTTTCATTTATAAGGAGCCCAATTCATTATTCATTCTCGCAATCACTATTCACTTTGAGCTTAGCATATTCTCTCATTGCAAGGAGTTTTCTCACTCTTGGTCACAAGTGTGCCAATTCTTGGTAAGTTTTGCAAAGTGTCACTTTTTTATTTTTATTTTGTCATTTTTAGTGGTACTTTTGTTTCCTTAGTGGCATTTTGATCTCATTTTTGCATATGAAGTGTCGTTTTAATCCATTTTTTCTTATACAAGTGTCATATTGCTGTCGCAAGTGGCATTTCTATTAACTTTTCACATTTCATGACATTTCACCTTTTGATTATGATTGTGACGAGATACATGAGCACTTGCCAACTTATTTCTCTCACTTTTACCGTGTGATTGACTTATCACTAGTCATCACTTAGCTATTTTTGAGCTTAACACTTCTCTCTTTGAGCACACCACACTTGCAAGTAACATGCATCCACTGTGAATCCAAAATGTGCCTAGCTGAAAAGGCTTCCCTTCCAAAGCGCATATTGCATTTATAAGTCAAAGTGAGGCATCTCTGCCCACTGCAACTGTGACCTAAGCCCTTGTTGAGCCTCCCTAATGCACTTCACACTTCTTGTCAACAATGTGCCTCACCCTTGGTCATTGCAACTGCAACATGTGCCCAAAGAAGACTCTCTCTTTCACAAGTGCACATGGCATAGTTATAAACTCTAGCCTTGCTTTCCTTAGGAACCATGATCCTGAATTGCACCCTCTCTTCGTTACCCTAGCACAATGCGTACTTCCATTGGCAAGTGGAGCCACCTTGTCTCATATTTAATACCTTGTGCTACCAACATCCCAATTCTCATTCCCAGTCATTGTCTTTACATAGTTTGCATGCGATAACTAGGGGATTTCCAGAAACTAATTATTGTTTGCCATGATTGATCTTCCACTTGCAAGTGCTACAAGTACATAACATATCACTCTCTCATATTCTACATAAACAATGCCTCCCACCACTCTATAGGCTACATCAAAAGAATCTTCAGAGAATAGTACTAAGGAGGTAGATGAATGTTCCAAGCCATTTGTTCCCATCTTATCAGACACATAATGCTTCATTGATAAATCCATCAAAGTCTTATGGAAGGACATAAAATATGCTTTGCTGCAAAATGAGTTCCAAGAAAACTTAGAAGACAGGGAAGTATACAAAAACATTAAGAGGTCCAAAATACATAGAGTAGCATGCAAATTTCTAGTGCTACCCTGTGCAGAAGCTTTTAAATGGATCTTGCTACATATGGATAAAAAGAATCTAGTTTCAACAGTGAAAGTAGAAGGGATATTTCCACCTATCATCCATATGATTTTCATTCCTATTATAAGATGGTAACTCCCAGATAGTATTTGAATACACAACCTACACAACTTGGGCTAAGGGATATTCTCGAGTCATGGTGGAAAGAGCCTGAAAAGTTCCGCTAAAGGCCAAGTGCAGGTTATAGAACTAAATCCTTGAGAAAAGTTTTTCAGTATCTTATGGCAATGTGTTGTAGATTGCATGGGTAGAATAACACAAAATATTTTGAAGAGAGATGGATGTATTTTCTCAACCTGGTTGTTTCTAGAGGCAATATCTTTAACTTGGATGACATCCTCTCTCATGAACTACATATCAATATACAACAACCCAAGACAACTTTACGAGCCAAACAATCACCTGAATTTTATATGTCAACTTATTTGCTGGATGGAATCTGGGCTCGCTATGAGTTCATAGGGATGTAATGGAATTAGATCCATTAATAAAATTTTCCTATCTATTTTCATTGAAAACTGTTGTTAAAAGCCTGTTTCAGAGGAGTATACATAAGGCTAGACGAGAATTTATTTATAGTTTTGTATCATATGATTTTTGAGACAGAACCTCCCTACATGACAGATTAGGTGAAGGGTGCCCTTTATGAGATTACAGATTGTTTAACTTCACCAGAGGGCACATACATTAGAGCCTGCTTGCTCGTTTGCTAATGGTTGAATCCTGGATAAGAACAAATTGAATTAGCTATCACTCCCTTTTGCCATCAGTATAGCTTGCTAGTCTACCTTACAACTCACTTTCAGTTATAGCTTGCCTACCGGAGTAATTTCATGAAAGAGCTTATGAAATTTGCAATAAGGAATAAGCTCTCACCCCCTCGCTTTAATAAAGAATACAAGATAATAACTCCCTTCTTGGCTTGGTGATTGTTGCTTGTAGCTGGCATTGTGTTTCGGAACTTGCCTTACTTAATAGTTGAAGATATACGGATCATTAACAACGACGCAAGAAAGAGCTAGCCAATGGGGCCTCGTGGAGCCCGACGCGCTCAACATCAGGTTACGTGGAGTTCAGGAATGTCATTTAGTGGCCTGCCTACTTAATGAATTCACTTATAAGAGCTATCCCTTGCATTTGGCCTTGCTTGAGTGCATGAGTGGGGCTTAATTTCACTCAAATCTTTTTTTCTATTAGTTAATGTCATTTCTGGTTGAGTAAGGTACCCCCTTATTGACAGGCCTTGTTTGCATCATTAGCATCTTATCTCTATCTAAGCTACTGAACCTCTGACTCTTACATTAAGTTGGCGTTTCCTATGGACAACCCCAACTACTCATACATTAAGTTATGGTTTCCTATGGAAAACCACAACAACTCTTACATTAAGGATACTACCCCTCATCTCATGTTGAGATATGTGAACAATAAGGTGGTCTTGTAGGAGGTTGCCTATCAGTTGAACAATGGTTTGTCTGCAAAATCCAAAGGAAGAAGAAGTCTCCTTGGCCTTCTTTTCGATTATGGATTAGATCATATGTGCTTAAGAGTCTTAAGGTGGTTGAAGCCGAGATTGAAGAAATTAGGTGCCTTCATTTTGGAGTAATGGGTTTTCATAGATACGATTCCATAAATTTTTGTAGACACCATTGTGAAAATATATGTTACACTTGTCCGTATGTACCTATGACAGTTCTTGAAGATGAGAAGATCAAAAGATGGCACAATGCATTGAGGAAGAACAAGAAACGAGATGGGGCGTGGCCCTCCCATATTTCATAGGTACTAGATACATAGATGGAGGAGATCCAACAGGAAGTGACTACCCAAGTTGACACTTTATTATCAAAGAAGAGGCCAAAGCATGATCCAATAGCATAGGGAAATAAAAATTTTAAAATTGATCCACTTTACAAAGGTGCAATAGAGGTGGAGCAACAAAATAAGCAAAGGGAGGAGGAGAAGAAAATGTTAGCAGAAGAGAAGAAACAAGAAGAATAATGCAAAAGAGAGGAGGAGCACAAACAAAATGAGGAACAAGAGAACAAGAAGAAAGATTACTTGCTAAAGAAGAAAGAAGATATGCAAAAGATAAAAGTAGAGGAGCTCCATAAGAAACAACAAGAGGAAATATTGAGGAAGAAGAAAGCATAGGAATAAAGGAAGAAAGCAAAGGAAGAAGAATAAAAAAATAATATATAAGAAGAGGAGATGAGAAATAAACTAGGAGAAGAAGCTACACATGAAATGGAGGAAGAAATAATGACCCATGACATAGAAGCAAAGCTAGAAGAGGATTAAGACCATGAACCAATTGAAGATGAGACAAGTATTCAGGCATGACCTCCTCTCACTGGTGGCCATCTCCCATTAAGTGAGATGGGAATTGCTACTCCACCTAGTGATAGGGTTATGGGTATATCCAACTTTACCTTCGACTAGCTGAAGAAGAGAATTGTACAGGAAAGGCGAAGGTATTTTCCCAATGACCCTTTTCATCTAGTCTCCATATCCATAGAGAAGGTTATAACACCCAACACTAGGCGAAATATTAAAGAAGTCATTACAGAAAATGTGGCCTCTGCGACATCAACACATGATAACATAAAGTATCTTTTGAGTCAGAATGAACAACTGCAAAATGAGATGACTACCATAAAACAACAAGTTGATCATCCTACTGCAGAAAATCAGAGGTTGGCTTCTTCTAGTATCAGGACCGTGGAACTACAGTCAGCTATACTTGAAGGAATAACAGTAATGGAAGACACTATGAAGTAACTCTACAATGAGATGATCTTCCTAGATGAGGTGATGGCGACCCTAGTTGATATTGAAAAAAATTCTCAAGAAATCTTGAAGGTTTTGAAGGTTGCAGGTACAACTGTGGATCTAATGTAGGATTATGGCATCAACTATTTGGATATTCCTAAACGGTTGGTCAAGAATGTCAGGTTAGTATCTGAGGTGGATAGATAATATTTGAGGCTACATACTCAGAATTACAACCAACTTGGTGAATAGGTGGCCAACACTATAACTGCTTATGTCTGACTACACATCAATTTAAAGTCCCTGTCACAAAATCATAAGATACCTTTTGTGGGCCCACTTGGAGAAATAAGGGGTAAGGATGCAATCATGTAGGACTTAAAAGAGTTCATTGAAAAAATTAGGAAAGAAACAAATCAATAATGCTTTGAGGTGACCAAAAATACTATTCTACAATATCTAATTGGACCAGCCAAAGTTCATACGAAGTTATAAATGCTATGGAGTAGTATACAACCAAACTCCAAATCTATAATTTCAGATGCTTTGGGGGTGAAGATGTGGTATAATGCAGATATATTCGCAAGATTCAAGGTTATTGTAGCAGATTTCAAATCATCACACTCCTACATTACTAATGAGCTCCATTATCAAGCTATTGATTTGTCTTTTTTCCTACATGAGGAAATATTTCTTATTGTAATTTTGTCGTATATAATCACCATTTTGATTGTAATTTATATTTTATGATAATAAGAAATTTAATGTAAAAGAATTGCAAGAGACACACACAGAATATGAGAAGTCACATAGAAGTCCATAGATTGTAGAAGTCAGAGAGTCATGAGGAAGTTGAAATTTCATTTTCATTTGTTATAAATAAGCCCTAATAACTCGAGCAAAGGGTTTGGACTTTTGGATATTTGGCCCTGGATTCTATATTTGTGCATAAAAGAGATCATTCTTTGGAGAAACAAGTAGTAGCTTCATGTTCCACTAGTGGGGATAGTGTTTCATCAATGTAACAATGGACTTGGATTTTCATTAATTATCAGAATCTCTTGGAGCCAACACTCTTTCATGAATGTATCATGAATGTTGTAAGACTATTCTTTGAATGTTTGCACTATATTTTTATCTTATGCATACTAAAGAGAATGAACTATTTCATTAACTTTAGATATGGATCTTTTTGAATTGGTGTTGTTATATGTTTCATGATCATTGTTATCTTGTGAACTATTTTGTAGGTTAATTAATGATTCTTTTCTCCTGCTCCATGTATCTCCCTTAGGATAGTACTACTACTTTATATTAGAGGCCCGTCTATTATCTCCCTTTCATGAAAGATCCTTTTACACTTTACAATCAATGTCTCACAAAGGTTACATACTTGTTACCCCAGAATTATGTGTATGATCTCTTATGTGTGTTTGGTAGCTAAGGCATACCTCTAAGATCTCTTGCAATGGTGACCATACCTAATATCCGGATGGGGATCCTACTCCAAACATTGTGAGGTCTATCTGGGAGATCACATCAGGGATACCCCTTATATGTTGACAGTATCCAACACCGTCAACAAGTTCATATGACAAATCTAGATGAGTGGTTTTCAAGTAAATGAGGCTACCAATAAACTTTCCATAGCTTGTATTGTTTAACAATTCCCCCTTTCAACTTTATAAAGTTTTAAGTTTTTCTCCATAGGAGTAAGATAGGGTTTATGATCTTTCATGTTGAAATTCTTCAAAAATTCTATGACATACTTGGTGTTACTAAGGAATATTTGATTATGAATTATGAAACTTACACTCCAAGGTAGTATTGAAGTAGCACCATGTTTTTCATTTTTAATCCCTTTTGAAGTTCCTTTTCACCTGTTTGATGTGATCTTCATGTTCATTGATAATGATTGACTCATGAATATAAAGAACAATGATAACTAAGTTTCAATCTTTCATCTTGAAACACAAAATATTCATCCATTTTGGCATACCATGCTCTAGGTTTCTATTTTAAGCCATATAAAGATTTGATGAGGTTATAAACTTTATACTCCTTCCCTTTAACTTCAATTCCAAGGGTTGAGTCATATAGACTTCTTATTTCAAATTGCCACTAAGAAAGTCACTTTTTATATGCAGTTGATGGAGTGTCCAACCATTATATGTAGCCAAATCGATCACCACCCTAACTATGTTCCACTTTGTTGTTAGGGAAAACATTTCTTCATAGTCAATTCCTTCTTTATTATGAAATACTTTAGCTACAAGTCTTGCTTTATACTTATATACTTCATCATTTTCATTATCCTTAATCATGTAAAACCATTTTCCCTAACGGGTTTAACATATGTTGGACAATCAACAATTTCTCATGTTCCATTTGCAATTACTAAATCATATTTATCGACCGTGGTTTTCTTCCATTATTTATGCTTCATTTCTTATGCAAAAGTTGTCAGTTCAATGGAATCATTGGTGACTAAGGTGAAATTTAATTTAATTAAACTTCTAGTCCCTATTTTGTTTTTTTCTTCTTTGTTAACATATTTTATTTTTTATGTGAACCATTTTGGTCTGCTATGTTGTCCCTGTGGCAAGGTTACTATAATATATCTATCTTGTGTTAAATATTCATGATCTGAAGAAGAGTTATCTAACTCATGAATATTCATATTAGGGTTTAGGTATTTCTCAATCTAGTTTGATTTTATTTTAGGAATGGATTTTTCTGCCTTCTTTTCCATGTAGCTAAGGAGATTATGAAGCTCTTGTGCTATTTTAATTTTTTTTTTCTCATAAAAGAAACATCTCAAATAATAATAAATTTTCCAATATATAATGACCAGTATCCTTTCTTTTCATCTAAATAGCCAATAAGAAGGCATTTCATACTATGATTTTCTAGCTCAGTCCTTTCTTCCCTAGGAACTAAGGCATGTTAATTGAATCCAAAAACTTGAAGATGATTAACTAAAGGCTTAATACCATTACAAGCTTCATATGGACTAATTCCATCTAAAGTTGATGTGGGTGATCGATTCCTTAGAAAAAATGTTGTATGAACTATGTCTTCCGAATATTTGTGCTTAAACCTTGAAGTTCAACATAGATTGTCCATTCCCATCAGAGTTCTATTTATTCTTTTCACGACTCCATTTTACCGTGGATCATTAGAATTGGTAAACTACCTTTTTTTCCATTTCCCCTACAATGACCATTGAATTCATTTGAAATGAATTCTCCCCCATTATCTATTCTCAATGTGGAAATCTTTTCCTTGGTGGCATTTTCAACTAATCGTTGAAATTGTATGAATTTTTGAATGCTTTTGATATTTTGTTTAGAAAATACATCCAAATCATCCTTGTAAAATCATAAATGAAAATAATGAAGTATTTTCATCCACTAAGAGAGGATTCCATAGGAACACAATAGTCACTATGGATTAGTTGCAAACATTTTTTTTTCTCATTATGTGCTTGTAGGGAAAGCATCCCTCTTTTGTTTTCCAATAATATGAGATTCACACTTAGAAATATCATTTTTTACATGGGGTATTCCTTTAACCATCTCATTAGTTTTAATTTTACTAATGCTATTAAAATTCAAGTGGACAAATTTTTAATGCCATAATGTTAGATATCTAGGAGATAAATCCATTGATGATGCCAAATCTTATTCGCAAGGAATTAATGTTCCCTATAAACTTAAAATTTACCTCTTCACAACCCTTCATTATTGTTTTGAATTTTTTGATGAATTGATTATGATCCATCCATCTTCCATGATGATCTATTAACCTCCTTTTTTGATGAGCATTTAGGACAACAATTGTTTCTTTAGTATTGGAACAAAGCATACATTTGAAAATAATACTTTTCCAAAACCAAATTGATCCTTTTTGTTGAGGTCTATGGGTTGTGTCATTTTCCAAGTAAATTGCATTGATTTAAATAAATTGATATGTCCAAAAATTATATTTTCTATAACATATATGCCGAATAGCTCCTGCAACAAACTTCTATTCATCAAATTCTTTTCTTGGAATTTTGTTAGTACCCATAATTCTCCTGATTTGCTATCAATACATAATCATCTTCCTCATTTTTTGCATACTCAGCTAATTATGAAGGATTAGAAATCAAATGTGGTTTGTAAGTTTGTTTATTTTTGGTAAATTCCCATTTCTTGTTTTACATTCTTTTACCACATGTCCAATGCGAAGACATCTTTTAAATTTAAGTTGAGACATGTCGTGGGTTATGTAGGCTATTTATAAAATATTTATAGAAATTTTAGCAAAATAGTTATGAAACCAGCTCACAAATAGATAGAAAAGATAGATCAACGACTTAGAAATCAACCTCTTTGAGGGGGAAACCTCCTTTACATTACACAAATGAACAATTCTTGGATTACAAATGACAAAACCTCCTTTATATATATAGGAGTATAAGGGGTCACAATATAACCAAAGCTAACCTAACAATAATAATATAAGGGCACAAAAATAACAATAGTGGGCTTCTATGGGGCACAATAATAACAATATGGGGACAATAGGGGCACAACAATAACAATAAGGGATACAATGACGATAGTAATGGGGGAATCACTAGTATTATTGGAGCCTAACATGCCCCTCTCCTTCAAAAAAGTGTTGTCCTCAACGCTTGAGTAGTTATGGATGCTTCTGTATAAAATTCTCATCCTCCCATGTGGAATTTTCAACAGGTAAGTTCTTCCACTTGATGAGATACTCTGAAATTGATCGATTTCGTAGCTGTCAAGTTCTTGTTTCTTTGACTTCTTCAGGTTCCAATGTGATTTTTCCTTTCTCATTAAGTTCTGGCAATATTGTTTGAACTGGGAGCTTGTCACCTATAACCTTCTTTAAGAATGAAACATGGAAAACTGGGTGCACTTGGGAAGTTGTAGGAAGCTCCAATTTGTATGCCATAGTACCCATCTTTTTCAACACCTTGTATGGACCATAATTGTTTGGTGATAATTTATTATCCTTCGTAGCTTGCTTGAGGGACATTTGTTTATATGGTTGTAACCATAGGAATACCCAATCACCTACATCAAAACTTCTTTCGCTGCGCTCTTGATCTACTTGCCATTCATTCTATTTTGTGCCAAGGTGAGGTTGTCCTTTAAGAGTTGGAGAACTTATTGTTGATGCTCGATGTGATCTTCCACTACTTGAACCTTAGAATTTTCTCTTAAATATGATGTGATGTGTTATCTCAAAATCAGGTCCTGATAGGCTGCTGGTTAGGTTGACTCTAAGTAACTATTTCAAACCTACTTTAGGCTGAGGCTTAGTCTCCTCAACCTGAGAGGGCTCTCTCTAAATGGGTTAATGATTTTGATTATAGATAATATGGCTAACTCTTGTAAAACAAATGTGAAAAGTATGAATGGTGGAAACACATTAACAACTATCCATTGGGCTTATGGAGTCAATAACATCTTAGTATAACAATAAATTCAACCTTACATAGAAGTCAGGGCATTCAACATTTAAACATTCAGAACATAAACTCATATAGGACCACACAGTTTATAAATGTATACAGGAAGTTAGAGCACATTCAGTGAATTCTGAGTGATTATACATCCATACCACTGCAAGAATTAGGAAAAGGACAACATCACATATTCTGAACATAAAGATCCCTCATGAATCCTGAGAAGTAAAGCCAAACTTGTATTACTGAAACAAAGTTTTACATAAGCCAAATACCAGCCTTTTCATAAAATTTCCAACCCTTTGTACATTGCTCTTTCTCTTATTTATAGAGCTCTTCTACTTGATTGAGATTACTCCTCTAGAATGAGGGAAAGTCGAATTCTACTTGCTATGATGACACCTATTAACATTTAAAACTAACTAATAAATACAACTGACTGCTAACTAGCAGTTTTAGAGACCTAAGACAATTAGGATTCTATCTCTTCATCATGATTACAACAACCTTATCTAAACATTTAAAACACTCTTTGACACCTAAAACTCCATGAAGTCGAGTTTGATGGTGCTCATAACCTTCCAGCTGGCCTGTTACACAGTAAAATGTCACTGCCATCATGTCAGTCTCCCTACTGTGCTATAAAACCACATTCACCTAAGCCCATGCTCCCTGAAATGGCTAAAAACCCTCTTTGCCTAAGTTATT
>APFE031754313.1:95262-125722 GCA_000404065.3 Pinus taeda
ATGAAATTACATAGTTACAGTTGTTTCAAGATCGAGCTCCTAAAATCAAGAAAATACAATATGAGGAAGTTTGATGGCAAGGATCTGGTAAATTGGATACTACAGATGGAGCAATATTTTGATCTACATGAGGTGAAACTATTACAAAAGGTACGCATTGCATCTTCATATTTAGATCTGGATAAATTTTTATGGTATAGAGGGCTTTGTTCTCGTAAACCACTTGTTACATGGTTAATTTTCATGGAGGAAATGATAGCACATTATGAGGATACAAAGAGAAACACCTTCTTTAGCCAATTGATAAATCTCAAACAAAAGTGTTCAATGGCAGAACACATTGAGACTTTCAAAAATTGAATAGAAGGGAAAATTATATTCCAGAGAAGCAAAGGATTAATGTCTCTGTAGGTACTTTAAAGGATAAAATTCAACATCAGGTTCATCTTTGGGAACCTAAGTCATTGGTGAAGGCATTAAGGTTGGCAAGAAAAGTGGAAAGCAAAATTATGGCAACAAGGAATTCTACCCCTCACAAATATAAATATGGAAGTGTTGTTTCTCCTAGCCTTCCACAACCTACAAGGTTGACACCACAACAATTGGAAGAAAAAATAGCAAAAGGACTTTGCTACAATTGTGATAACAAATACATTAAATGTCATAAGTGTGCTGAGAAGAAATTATTTTACATAGATTCTGAAGAGGAGAAGAAAAATGATCAAGAAACATCAAAATAAGAGGATATACACTAGGAACCAACCCTAGAGAAAGAAGAAATGAATCCGAGCATATCTTGTAAAGCATTGGAAAGAATTACCACTCCTCAAACTCTCAAGATAGAAGGACATATCAAGAAGAAAAGGTTAAAGAAGTGAAAGATCACATCGAGAAAGAAGAAATGAATCCGACCATATCTTGTAATGCATTGGAAAGAATTACCAATCCTCAAACTATCAAGATAGAAGGACATATAAAGAAGAAAAAGGTTCAAGAAGTGAAAGATCACATCGAGAAAGAAGAAATGAATCCGACTATATCTTGTAATGCATTTGCAAGGATTACCACTCCTCAAACTCTCAACATAGAAGGATATATCAAGAAGAAAAATGTTTAAGAAGTGAAAGATCATATCGAGCATCAAGAAATGGATCTGACCATATCTTGTAATGCATTGGCAGAAATTACCACTCCTCAAACTCTCAAGATAGAAGGACATAGCAAGAAGAAAAAGGTTCAAGCAATGAAAGATCACATTGAACATCAACAACAAGTTCTCCAACTTTTAAAGGATAACGCCACTTTGGTGCAAAATAAAATGAAACAACATGTAGATCAACATTGCAGTGAAATAAGTTTTGATGTAGGCGATTGGGTATTTTTATGGCTACATCCATACAAACGAATGTCCCTCCAGCAAGTTATTTATGAGAAGGAAATGTTGGCAATACTACATGCACTTAAGAAATGGTGATTGATGAGCCTCATCATTGAGTAATTATATGGGCCTTAATTGGCCTTAATTCACCTCCTAGCTTAGTCAAACCAACTATTCTCACAACTTATTGCATACATTTGATTATATTTTGTTTATGAAATGAGTTAGAGTTGGATATTTGGCTTTGTGGTCTAATGTGCATGTAATGTAGGAATACAGGATAAAAGCAAGGAAAAATGCAGGTGTAAAGGATAAAAGAAAAGAAATATGGAAAGACCTTGGTAAATACTCAAATGGGACAAGGGAGAGTAACTATAGGAGGTAAATCCTCCTCATTTACTACCCCTACATTCGAATATTGCACCATCACTTTGAAGACTAAAAGACAACCAAGCAATGGAAAGGGACATAAACCAGTTTTTCTTGAGTTATAGGCCAAGCCTCCCTAATGGGAAGAAATTCGTTAGAGACTTCAAATGTATAAATAGAGAGGCTTCGGACCTCAGTAGGATTCATACTTCTATTGTTAAGGTTTGTTTCATTTCTGAGCTACAAGAGACTTGTGATAGTTTGCTCTGTAATCCATAGTTTTTATAATAAGAATGAGTTTGTTTAAGCCATCTCTGAGTTAAATCCAAGGGTTGAAGCTTTTGGGTTAGGGCCCGACCCAAGTAGCCAAAGATCCTCTTTACTATACATGTATGCTAGCATAGAGTTTTGTTATATTTATTTACTTAAGTAGTTTCATGGTTTTCTGTTCATTTGCTTAAGTAGCCTTATGGTTTTCACTGTTTATTTTCTTAAGTAGTTTCACTTTCATTACAACATTATAGCACAGAGCATGCATGGTTTTCTTGTTCATCTGCTTCAGTAGCTACATTTGTTGTAGTTTACTTTCATTTATGCCTTCTTTTAGTTCATAGGTTAGTTAGAGGAAAAATATCACTATTAGGTTGTGTGCAGGTGTCTCGGCCTCGTCTCCTCCCTCTGGGACCATGACTTGAGGAAGGGACCCTTTAGTAGCCCCAAAAATACAGGTCTCTGGTTCTCACATGGGCTATGGAGTTCGCTGTTTAATGCATTTATTTGTTCACCTGCACTAGTTTTCTCTGTCATTTTCATTTGAAACTGCCTCTAGCATGTTCCTCATGCATCGCTTCCTCACCGTTCGATCACCAAAAAACCTTCACAATCACCGTCTGATTCACTATTTTCTCCAACTGCTGCCTTGCGTGGAGTCCACCACTGACTTTATGAACTTTCAATCCCCACCATCGATCTTCCTTGCTTGATCTGATGGCTATCGCATCACCCGATCACTTTAGGCTCTTTAAACCCCCACCGTCGATCTACCTTGATTGATCTGACGACTGTCACTTCACCAGATCACCAACTAGCTTGGCCAATCTCCACTGTTGATCAACCCCACTTGATCCAATGGCTATCACACAATCTCATGCAGATTAGTGCACGAACATTATCCACCTGAGAGCACACGAGAAAAGTGGTTTTCTCATGCTATGTGTCGCACAGTAAGGCTAATTGCATCAAATTTCCAAATTTTGCTTACAGCCTGAAGGGTGCGCTAGAACCTACTTACCACCTTAGAAACCCACTCCCTCATTTCTGCACATTTCTTTTCCCGACGATATGATCTTCACCGTCCATCTCTTGACTTCATCCGCGCGATAAGGTCTTAGCCATTCATCACTCCTATTAGCCTCATCTATTGATTAGATCTCAGCCATTCATCTCCTGTTAACCTCGTTCATCCATCCACTCACCTAATCCCTCGCGACACGATCTCCGCCATTCATTTTCTTTGTTCCCTTGTTTGCCCATCCATTCACTTAAGCCTTCGCAATAAGATCTCCACCGTTCACCCTGTTAGTTAACCCTGTTCACCCATCTATCTATGTAACCTCCTACAATCCAATCTCCACCATTCATTTGCCTTTCACCTGACCGATCCAATGGTTCTTATGCTCTATTGCTCCCTCATGTCCTCCTTTCACTAATTTCGATCTCCGACTTTTTTTTCCGCTTGAAACCCATTTTAGCCTAAGTTTCTTTGTTACACCTTAGTCTAGTTTTGATGCTCTTTGCTTCTGCAACTTAGATAATTAGCATTAGGTTAGTGTTAATTTAGCAATTCTGCTTAGCATAGTTGTTTAATTTGTTAGTTAGGTTATGGTGTAAGTTTAGCATTTCATGTTGTTTTCTTCATTACTGCAATAGAGTAGCTCTCTCTTAGAATATTTTTGCTCTCCTTCCATCAAAGAATTAAGCTTCTTCTGACCCTATAGAAGTTTGGCTTAGAACCCCTGGGGTCTCTTTCCAGACAAACAGTGATAACAGGTAGGACCTTCACTTCTACTTGTGCATATAGCACTGTCACCTCGAAGTTTGTATGAACCTCGGGTTGATAAGTAAAGATGGTAGCCCTGGGAGTTACAACATTATTGTTGCAATACCTAGGCTCATCACTTTTTGGCTCCGTTGCCGTGGAGGTGTCTAAATAGAAGTAATTACTACTTTCTTCTATTTTCTAGTCTCCAACTTTCTTTTCTTCTACTTCTAGTCTTCAATTTTCTTCCATTAGTTTATTTCTACAAAAGTAATCTAGTAGCTTCCTTTCTTTCATTTGTCACTAGCTGCTTTCCTTTCCATTCTGTAATTACTTTCTAGCTTTAAAGAAAATCTTACAAAACCAACCCAAAAACATTTCCTTTCATGCCTCATACAAATAGGGACAATTCAGGGAAATTCTTGTCAAATACCCCCATTGCATCCAACAATCAACCTTCTTTCTTCTTCAGTGATGGTGAATTGGAAGACCCTTTAGGTGAGAAACCTACAAAGGAAGAAGAAGAGGAAGAACCCATTCCTACTAAACCAATGGATGAAAGCCAAAATGATAGAGGAAATAAAGAGAGAATTGAGGGTGCCTTCCCCATTAGGGAAACCAATGGGGACACTAAGATGAAGAATATAAGCCCCTCTGCTCTACCTCATTTCCATGGCCTGACCACAGAGGACCCTGACACATTCCTATTTGAGTTTTCTATTATATGTTGAACTTATGACTATACTGATGATGAGCAAAAGTTAAAACTATTCCCATCTACCCTCAAGGATGCAACATTGCACTAGTTCATGGGTTTACCTGGAGATAGCATCACAACTTGGGCTCAGATGCAACAAACCTTTGACAAAAAATATAGGGACTACTGTAGGTCAAAGGATACTAAAGAAGATATTTTCAGGATGACCATAGGCTAGGATGAATCCTTAGAAGACTATGAAGAAAGATTCTAGCTCAGTTACAAAAGTGCTAGGTGCACACTTGACCCTGAGTCACTAAAACTGGTCCTGCTTAGAGGAGTAAGGGAGGATCTTCTGGATACCTTACATATGATAATAGGAGGAGATGTCTACCAATTACCCTATGAGGATATCAAGACTATCTTTAGAAAGCATTCTAGAGCAGCCAGGAAAAAGGGTAGCAGTAGTCAACCTATGGCCAGTACATCATCCAACTTATCCATCAAGGGTGAAATTGGAAATATGCTGGAAGATTTCAAAAGTGATATGCTGCAAACCCTTGCTTGCAATTGGACACCATGAACATCAAAATGAAGCAAGAGGAAGCAAAGAGATCCTTGGCCATCTTTTGTCCTAGATGCACTAGGAGATATCCTAGGAATGAATGTCCATTGATCTGTATTAATATTTACTTAGTTTGTGAAGAAAATCACTCCACAGACAAGTGCCCTTCTTTACTTGGACTCAAAGTTGTATATCAAGGAGCTAAAGGGGTCACTGAGCAGCTTTGCTACATCAGCGAAAGGAGGCCTCCTGAGCCTAGAACATACCACTAGGATATGCAAGGGTCAGTCCATGCATATTACAAACCCAACCAAAACACAACTATACCTTCTTGGGGACCCCCTGCTCATCCTTCCTGGTTTACACACCCTCCTTGGTCCTATGCATCTCAGTATCAATCCCAACCAGCCAGCCAGTCATTTCAACCTTATGTTCAACCATAACATTAGTGGAATACCCCACACCAAGGGTGGATGCCCCAATTCAACAATGTTCCAGCCCTAATGCCTCCACCACCAACCCAACCACAACTCCTGCACTCTGCCGCACCTAAGCAACCCCATATGCCTGCCTAGCCAAATCCAAACGTGAACAATAGGTAGGCGCAACAAGTATATAGTGGAAAGACATCATACCTAGCTTATGTTGTAGAAATTCAGGAGATCAACCTAAAATCTGGGAGAATTCCCCCAGACAACCAACCTCCCTCTCCACATAGGGAGGTTGAGGAAGAAAGAGAGGAAAGCAACCTTAAAGTAAATCCACCCTTTCCTGAGAGATTAACCCAACCACTCTAGCCTACCCCATAAGAAATTAAACTTCTGGGAGAATTGAAAAATCTATGTGTAAAGATCCCCCTTCTCTAGGAAATCAAGGATGTTACCATTTACAATAAGTTGACTAAGGAGAAGTGCTTCAAGCATCTAGGAAGAAGGAAAAGGGATGCCCCTACCATTAATGTCATTGGGTAGTTGTTTGACTTAATGCTGGGGAAGGTAATATGTCCAAGATATTTGGACCCTGGAAGCCCTATAGTAGACGTGCACATAAATGGCACTATTGTCCCACACACTTTGATTGATCTTGGGGCTACCATTAATGTGATTACCAAGGACACCATGCTCAAGCTCAACCTCCAAGAGTCATTGAGGAAGACCACAATAGTTCTGCAACTTGCAGACCATTCCACAGTCACCCCTGAGGGAATTGTGGAGGATGTGATGGTCTCCATTGACTCCTGGGAGTACCCTACAAATTTCCTAGTTCTCCAGCCTAAGGCTAAGCTTACTGGTTACCCTCTCGTCCTTGGGAGGCCATGGTTGGCAACAACTGATGCTTACATTAGCTGTAGAGCTTAGAATATGACCATCAAGAATGGGCATATGTCCAAATAATTAGTCCTATACCCTCCTGCTCAACCTTCTCTAGAGCATGATTTACCTTTATGGTTGGAGGAAGAGGAAGAAGATGAGGTTTATCCTGCCCAAATCTATGTTTTGGAAGCAACCATAGGAGGAGGACAACAAGATGAGGATGACTTAATTGAACACCTACTCCAAATTCCAACTCCTATTTCATTACCATTAGAATAAGAAGTAAGGGAAACACAGAAGAATCATATAATTAACTTATGCTTGGCTAATTCCAACCCACTCCGTGTCAAAACCATAGAAATTGGCCCAGAGAAAACTTTGAAAATTAATCCATCTCTTTCTGCTTTAGAAAAGGAAAAGTTATGCAACATGTTGAGAGAAAACCTAGAAGCCTTTTCTTGGAGTTATAAGGAAATGAAGGGAGTACACCCCTCGGTGTGTACTCACCACATATACATCAAAGAAGGGTGCAAGCTAGTCAGGAAACCACAAAGGAGGATGAATCCAACTCTTAAAGACATGGTCAAAGAAGAACTGCAAAAACTGCTAGATGTAGGATTCATTTACCCTATCTCAGACAGTGAGTGGGTCTCTTCTTTAGTGTTAGTTCCCAAGAAAAATGGTAAATGGAGGATTTGTGTTGATCATAGGGAGTTGAAAAAAGCCACAAAGAAGGATCATTTTCCCCTACCCTTCATTGACCAAGTGCTAGACGGATTGGTAGGGAAGAAGTTTTTTCCTTCCTAGATGGATTCAGTGGGTACAACCAAATCCAAATCTGCCCAGAAGACTAGGATAAGACGACATTTACCTATCCTTGGGGTAATTTTGCCTATAGGGTCCTTCCTTTTGGCCTATTAAATGCTCCTACTAGTTTCCAGAGAGTAGTCTTAAGTATTTTTGCTGAATTAGTACATGATGCAGTAGAAATCTATATGGATGATTTTACACCTTATGGCTATGATTTTCAAGAATCCCTGACTAACCTAGGCAAAGTATTATACAAATGCATTGAAATGAATTTGCATCAGTCCAGAAAAATGTGAATTCTTAATGACTGAAGTGACTATACTAGGTCATTCAATATCTCAGCAAGGACTACAGGTGGACCTAAACAAAATAGAAATCATCCAAAGGGTCCCAACTCCACAAAAGCAGAGAGGTGTAAGGAGTTTCTTAGGGTTAGCTGGATACTACCGAAGGTTCATAAAGCACTTCAACAAGTTGGCCTCTCCTTTTTTTGGGTTGTTAGCCAAAGATTCTGAGTTTATATGGTCAAAGAGCTGTCAAGAGGCCTTAGAAATTCTAAAGGGTAAGTTAACCACTGCACCAATCCTTAGAGGCCCAAACTGGGCCCTCCCTTTTCATATTCATGTTGATGCCTCACACAAAGCCATAGGAGCAACCTTAGGTGAGGAAGAGGAGAAATTTCCCTATGCCATCTATTTTATCAGTAAGAACCTATCAAAGGCTGAGCTAAAATATACTGTGACCGAAAAGGAACTCCTGGCTGTTGTGCATTCATTGAACAAATTTATGCATTACATTACAGGCTATCAAACATTTGTGCATACTAATCATGTTGCAATCAAATATTTAATGAACAAGCCAGATGTAAATGCTAGAATTATAAGATGGTTTCTTTTATTACAACAATTTAATCTAACTATTGTTGATAAGCTTGGTTAGGAAAATGTTGTTTCTAACTTTCTATCTAGAATGAATTTTCCTGTAGGTGAAAAAGGAATGGTGGATGACTAGTTACTAGATGAGCATTTGTTTGATATTTCAGTTCTCTCTCAATGGTTCGCTGATATAGCAAACTATTTGGTATTAACATAGTTTCCACCAAAATTTCCCTCCAAAGAAAAGAGCAAGATAGTCAGGAAGAGCGCCCCCTTCACCTGGATTGGGGACAATTTGTTCAAAATTGGCCCAAATCAAATCTTGAGAAGGTGTGTAAGGGAAGAGGAATTCTTTGACATCCTTCTAACCTGTCATGACAGGCCTTGTGGAGGTCACTTTGTAGCAAATAGGACAACATTCAAAGTGTTGCAAGCAGGTTATTATTCGCCTACTCTTCATCAGGATGTGAAAAAGTATATTAGTCAGTGTGATCGGTGCCAGAGGATGGGAAAGCCTACTCCAAGAGATGAAATTCCCCTACAACCTCAAGTGACTTTTGAGCCATTTGACAAGTGGGGCATGGACTTCATTGGACCTATCAACCCTCCTTCAAAGCAAAAACAACACATCATTGTGTGCACTAATTATTTGACTAAGTGGGATAAAACCAAGGCATTTAAGGCAGCAACAGAAGAGGTGATTGAGTTCCTAAGAGAGAATGTATTCTACAAATTTGGGTACCCTAGAGAGCTAGTCAAAGATCAAGGCAATCAATTTACCTCCAGAATGATTGAAAAATTATGCAGCCATCGCAGAATCAAGCATAAGACCTCCACTCCCTATCATCCACAAGCTAATGAGAAAGTGGAGGTGACCAATAGGGCATTAGAGAACATCTTAACCAAGGTAGTGAGAAAAAGTAAGAAGGACTAGGCAGAGAGACTAGTTGAGGCCACCTAGACCTATAATACCACATGGAAGACCACCACAGGATTTACACCCTATGAGCTGGTCTATGGAAAAAAGGATTTGCTTTCCATTGAGTTTGAATATAACACATTGAGGATGGCAGCCCAACTAGATTTGGATCTCAGTCATGCACAAAAAGAAAGGTTGTTACATTTGAATGGCTTGGATGAATTCAAAATGCAAGCCCCCCTACATACAAAGATAGTTCAGCTTCAGAGGAAGATCTAGCATGACAAACACATTAAGGAGAATCAATTTCAAGAGGGAGACTGGGCATTGTTATATGATTCAAGGTATAAAGACTTCAAGGGAAAGATAAGGACAAGATGGCTCGGACCTTATATGGTGGAAAGATGCCATGACAATGGTTCAATGCAAATCAGAACTATTGATGAAGAAGCCATTCCATTGCTAGTTAATGGACATCGATTGAAAATGTACAAGATGCCTTTATCAAGACAAGAGTTAAAAGACAATATCAATAAGACAGTGATGATGGTGGAGCAAGTTCCAGGTCCTCCCTCATTAGGACACTGAAAAAGAACAAAAGAACAAGGATTTAGGTGAAAACCTCCATGAGGTGCCTGAGTCCCATCTTTGGGTTGAAAACCTTTTGAGGCGGCCCAAGGATGAGAAAAAATGAAGAAAAAAGAAGATCCATGGGTGAAAACCTCCCTTGGGGCACTTAGGGCAGATATCTAGGGTGAAAACCTCTCTGAGGAAACCTAGGTGTTTTAATATATATATATATATATATTATATAAATATATATATATATATATATATATATATTAATAATAATAATAATAAAGAAAAAACATTATTGTTAGTTGCAGGTGGGTGAAAAAGACAAGCAAGGAGTAAAGAGAAGATCCAAAGGGAACTCTGCCTCACATATATTCATCTTCTCCACTCCTTACCATGCATCCCTCCATCAATTCTATTGTTTTTCACTTCATTGCTTCAATTTAGGTGAATATTGTGTTTTCTAACAGAATCACCTCAACCATTACCATCATCCATGCATCCACATGCACTCCTACTCCCTCTGTCCATTCATTACAACATCCTCATAGCACCAGCTAGCAACATGATCAAGAAATTCTAGGGGATACACCAAACATTTCCAAATGGTAATCCAAGATCTCCACAACAGCAAAAACACAAATCCAAGAGCTCCACAACAACAACAACAACATCAGATCTTCAATCACAAACACCTGCAAAAGCTAAGAAACCATTAGTAGATAGCAGAGGAGGAAGAAGAATGACCATCAACGACACCTTTGATCTTTGACAACTGAAACATGGCATCAAGACCATAGGTAAGTATCCCACTTACTCACTCATAAGCATCATTTGATCAAAATTTGTAAAGGTTAAGAGGTAGTTGGTTTACAAGTGAAAAGGTGGCAAAAAGGAAATTCTTTAATAAGTCAAAAGAGAATGCAAGAGTCCATAGATACTATATTGTTATGGCAACCATTTGAGAATGCTTAAAGAATTAAGATTTGGGGTAGAAAAACCAGTTCAACAAAGACTCAACATACCCTATTTCTTGATGCAATCACTCATAGACTCCAGCAACAAAGTAAAGGAAGGAAATTCCTAGTAGTTAGTTCACCATGGGTTGATCAGGATCCTCATTAAGGATGCCCTCCAAAGCCTTAGGATCCCCATAACATGGTCAATCTTCAGAAACTTACCAGCATAAGATGAAATCAAAACCCTCACCTATGATGTTAATCCTTTTGTCAGTGAGGAGGAAGCAAAACAAGAAGAAGAAGATACAAAAACTAATATAGAGGAACATGCTGAAAGAAGACAAGGAGGATGATGCTGAAACAAGAGAAGGAAACAAAGGAAGAAATTGATGGAGATGTGAAAGAAAAACAAAAGACGAAGATAAGAAAAACAGAGAGGACAGCTGCAGGAAAAGAAATACCAACTAGCATATATGGCCAGCCTCTCCTTGGAGGCCATCCAGTATAGGATGCCAGCTAAATCCTATGCTCCTTACCTTAGAGAACAATAGCTGCAATTTTAGATTAAAACACTAGCACAAAGGAGCACCATGCCATTTTAGGACTGCAGATATTTTATTGATCTTTGTGATCAAAGTGCACTAGAGGATAGGGCCAAAATGGCTTAGTTTTACTTGCATAACATGGTCCTCACAAATATGAATATTTGGAATCCTAATGTAGACCCAAGAGATCTAAAATTAATGGCTTTGGCATCATTGATGAACCATGAGAAGTCAAGGGCTGGAAAGATGAAAAGGATATTGACTAGAGAGCAAAATGAACCCCTTTTCATCAGAGCTAAACAATCAAATCCCATGGCCCTAATCAACACCCATAATCTAATTGCAAATGATCCTCAGCTGACACTTAGATATCTTGCTGCCCAAGAGCAAGAAATTTCACATTTTGAGGATATGTTTAGGCTATTAAGAGATGATAATATACATGCCTACTAAAGGAGATGGAACACATTGTCACACATCTTGAAGATTAGAGCATATCACTCCCCTTAAAGGTTTAGAAAAGCAATCAACAAGAAACCTATGTATGAGTAATCAATGCAAAGGTTGAAGGTCAATTGGATAGGCCTAAAACTCAGTCCACCACTACTCTTAGGGATGCTAGAAGGGAGAAAAGAAAAAGAGGAAAAGAGGCAGTGGGAAGAAGTAGAAAGGAAAGCAGGCTTCTATGAACAAGAAAAAGAGACCACAACAGAAGCATGGGATGTCAGAGAGGCTACCAGAGCCATGAAGGACATGGACATTGACTAAGTTGCTCAGAGGATGAGAAACACTTTCAGTAGGGGTTGATGATGAACCTCATCATTGAGTAATTATATGGGCATTAAATGGCCTTAATTCACCTCCTAGCTTAGTCAAACCAACTATTCTCACAACTTATTGCATACTTTTGATTATATTTTGTTTATGAAATGAGTTAGAGTTGGATATTTGGCTTTGTGGTCTAATGTGCATGTAATGCAGGAATAAAGGCTAAAAGCAAGGAAAAATGCAGGTATAAAGGATAAAAGCAAAGAACTATGGAAAAGACCTTGGTAAAGACTTGAATGGGACAACAGAGAGTAAGTATAGGAGGTAAATCCTCCTCATTTACTACTTCTCCATTCGAATATTCCACCATCAGCTTAGAGTGCACAAAACCATCACTTTGAAGACTAAAAGACAACCAAGCAAGGGAAAGGGACAGAACCCAGTTTTTCTTGAGTTATAGGCCAAGCCTCCCTAATGGGACGAAAGTCGTTAGAGACTTCAAATGTATAAATAGAGAGGTTTAGGACCTTAGTAGGATTCAGACTTCTATTGTAAAACTCCGTTTCATTTCTGAGCTGCAAGAGACTTGTGACAGTTTGCTCTGTAATCCATGGTTTTTATAATAAGAATGAGTTCTGTTAAGCCAGCTCTGAGTTAACTCCGAGGGCTGAAGCTCTTGGGTCAGGGCTCGACCCACACAGCCAAAGCTCCTCTTTACTATACATGTATGCTAACATAGAGTTCTATTATGTTTATTTGCTTAAGTAGTTTCATGGTTTTCTGTTCATTTGCTTAAGTAGCCTTATGGTTTTCAATGTTTATTTTCTTAAGTAGTTGCACTTTCATTACAAAAATATAACATAGATCATGCATGGTTTTCTTATTCATCTGCTTCAGTAGTTGCATTTGCTGTAGTTTACTTTCATTTATTCCTTCTTTCAGTTCACAGGTTAGTTAGAGGAAAAAGATCACTATTAGGTTGTGCACAGGTGTCTCGGTCTCATCTCCTCCCTCTGGGACCATGACTTGAGGAAGGGACCCTTCAGCAGCCCCAAAAATATAGGTCTCTGGTTCTCGCATGGGCTATGGAGTTCATTGTTTAATGCAGTTATTTGTTCACCTGCACTGGTTTTCTCTATCATTTTCATTTGAAACCGCCTCCAGCACGTTCCTCATGCATCACTTCCTCGTTGTCCGATCACCAACAAACCTTCACAATCACCATCCAATTCACTATTTTCTCCAACTGCTGCCTTGCGTGGAGTCCACCACTTACTTTATGAACTTTAAGTCCCCACCGTCAATCTGCCTTACCTGACTCGATGACAATCACATCACCCGATCACTTTAGGCACTTTAAACCCCCATCGTCAATCTGCCTTGCCTAATCCAATGGCTGTTGCTTCACCCGATCGCTAACTAGCTTGGTTGATCTCCACTATTGATCATCCCCGCCTGATCCAACGGCTATCACGTAATCTTGCGCGGATTAGTGCAAGAAAGTTATTCGCCTGAGAGTACGGGAGAAAAGTGGTTTTCTCGTGCTACGTGTCATGCAGTAAGGCTAATTGCGTGAAATTATCCAAATACTGCTTACAGCCTGGAGGGCACGCGAGAAACTACTTACTGCCTTAGAAACTTTCTCCCTCATTTCCACATGTTTCTTTTCCCCGTGATATGATCTCCGTCGTGCATCTCTTGACTTCACCCTCGCGATAAGATCTTAGCTGTTCATCGCTCCTATTAGCCTCGTTCGTCCATCTCATGACTTCACCCGTGAAATTAGATCTCGGCCATTCATCTCCTGTTAACCTCGTTCGTCCATCCACTCACCTAATCCCTCGTGACACGATCTCCGCCATTCATCTACTTTGTTCCCTTGTTCGTCCATCCATTCACTTAAGCCTTCACAATAAGATCTCCACTATTCATCCTGTTAATTAACCCTATTCACCCATCTATCTATGTAACCTCCTGCGATCCATTCTCCACCATTCATTTTCCTTTCACTTGACCAATCCAATGGTTCTTATGCATTGTTGCTCCCTCACGTCCTCCTTTCACTAATTTCAATCTCTGACTGCCTTTTCCACTTGAAACCCGAATTAGCCTAAGTTTCTTTGTTACAGCTTAGTCTAGTTTTGATGCTCTTTACTTCTGAAACTTAGATAATTAGCATTAGGTTAGCGTTAATTTAGCAATTCTGCTTAGCATAGCTATTTAATTGGTTAGTTAGGTTATGGTGTAAGTTTAGCATTTCATGCTGCTTTCTTCATTATTGCACTAGAGTAGCTCTCTCTTAGAATAGGTTTGCTCTCCTTCCATCAAATAATTAAGCTTCTTCTGACCCTATAGAAGTTTGGCTTGGAACCCCTAGGGTCTCTTGCTAGACAAACAGTGACAATATGTAGGACCTTCACTTCTACTTGTGCATATAGCATTGTCACCTCGAAGTCTGTACGAACCCCGAGTTGATAAGTAAAGTTGGTAGCCCTGGGAGTTGTAGCATTATTATTGCAATACCTAGGCTCATCAGCGACCTTACCTAATGAGAAGACACTTCAAGGTAAAAAAAGATCATGATAGTCTTAAATACATTTTAGAAGAAAGATTATATTCAGAAGAATAGAAAAAATGGGTCACAAATATGTTGGGTTATGACTTTGAAATGACCTACAAAAAAGGGAAGAAAATTTTTGTTGTAGATGCACTCTCAAGAAAGGCTGAGGATGTGGAAGAATTATTTTGTGCTATTTCCATTATTCAACAAGATTGGATAAATGAAGTAAGGGATGAATGGAAGAATGACGAAGAAGTGTGGCCACTCATTCAAAAGTTGCAGAAGATTCCAGTTCAAATAATATTGTCAGAACTTGAAGAGGAAGGAAAAACCATATTGGAACCTGAAGTAGTCACAGAAACAAGAAATCGACAGCTACGAAATCGATCAATTTCAGAGTATCTCATCAAGTGGAAGAACTTACCTGTTGAAGATTCCACATGGGAGGATGAGAATTTTATACAGAATCATCCAGAACTACTAAGTGTCGAGGACAACACTTTTTGAAGGAGAGGGGCATGTTGGGTCCCTATACTACTAGTGTAACCACTTATTGTTATTAGTACAACCCCCTTATTATATTGTTGTGCCCATGAAGTCCCCATATTGTTATTATTGTGCCCCATAGAAACCCACTATTTTTATTGTTGTGCCCTTACATTATTATTGTTATGTCGGCTCTGATTATATTATGATCCCTTAAACTCCTACATATAGAAAGGAGGTCTTGTCATTTGTATCATCCATGAATTATTCATTTGTGTAATGTAAAGGAGGTTTCCCCCTCGAAGAGGCTTATTTCTAAGGCGTTTATCTATCTCCTCTCTTTTTGTGAGTTGGTTTCATAACACCATCTTTGTGACCCATTTTTGCCGCTCTTTTGAAGATAATCTTTGTTCTAAAAAGTATTTAAGACTATCATAATCCGTTTTTCCCTTGAAGTGTCTTCCCATTAGGTAGGGTTGCCATTTCTTAAGTGCATTTAGTATTGAAACCATTTCCTTCTCATAAATATATTTGTGTAAATACTTTCCTTTGATTGGATGACTTTCGAAAGTAATGGCTCTTTCTTCTTGCATTAAAACAACACCAATTCCATTTCCTGAGGAATCACATTCCACAATAAAGGTTTTTGTGAAGTCCAGCGTAGCTAAGACCGATGCTTGGCACATTGCCTCTTTAAGATGTTCAAAGGCCTTCATTGCTTTTGGAGTCCATGAAAATGCATCTTTCTTCAATAATGTTGTTAGAGGTGCTGCTATTCTCCCATAATTCTTAACAAACTTGCGATAATACCCTGTCAACTCGAGAAATCCTCGCAGGATGCTTTATGGATGTGGGGATTTTCCATTCCTTAATGGTTTAATTTTTCTAGGGTCTACCTTAACTCCTTCATGAGATACAATATGACCGAGATAATTCCACCTCCTTTACTCCAAAGAAACATTTGGATCTTTTTGCATATAATTGTTTCTCCTCCAATAGTTGTAGCACCCTGTCAACATGTTCAACATGATCCTTCCAAAGACTTGTTGTAGATTAGTATATCATCAAAAAATACTAACACAAATTTTCTAAGGAAGGGTTTGAAAATGGAATTCATCAAACCTTGAAATGTAGAAGGTGCATTGGTAAGGCCAAAAGGCATGACCAAAAATTCATAATGACCCTCATGAGTTCTAAATGTTGTTTTCGAAATGTCTTCAGTCTTTATTCTAATTTGATGATATCCTGAACGAAGATCCAACTTGGTGAAATAGATTGATCCATGCAATTCATCTAATAATTCATCAATGACAGGAATGAGAAATTTATCTTTAATAGTGAGCTTGTTGAGGTCCCTATAATTTGGACACATGCACCACAATCATTCCTTCTTGTGAACCAATGCTACTGGAGTATAAAAAGAACTTTGAATAGGTTGAATTATAGCAGCCTCTAGCATTTTTGCAATTGTACGTTCAATTTCAATCTTTTGGGCATATGGATATATGTAAGGCCTGATGTTTGGAGGAACACTTCCCGAAATCCAATGAATAGCATGATCATGAACACAAATAGGTGGGAGGCCTTTGGGAGTCTCAAATACCCTAGAATGATTTTCCATAATTTTTGGAGATCTGGAGAAATAGATGATTTCGATGTGGGAACCTCTAGTGAACATAATTATGCAATTATGCCTCATTGTTATTTCTTTAAAAGCTTTTTCATTCTGTTAGAGTTGATTATCTTTCCGATTTCCTTGCGATACCCCTTTAATTCAACTTCCTTTCCTTCTGAAGAAAATTTCATGAAAACTTCTTGAAAATTAAAAGCTATTTTACCCAAGGATTGTAGCCATTGGACTCCTAGTACAAAATCAACACCACCCATTGGAATGGAAAGCATTGGGATAGTCAATACATATTCTCCCATGGATAGCTTGATATTATGGCACTTTCTAGAGCAATTTATGGTTCCTCCACTTGCAACCATCACTTGACACTCATGTGCTGGATATAGGAAGCAATTCAATTCCTTGGCTATCTTACACTGAATAAAATTATGGGTACTGCCCGAATCAATCAACACTATTACCTTTTTCTTCTTGATATGCCCTTCTATCTTGATAGTTTGAGGACTAGAAATTCCAGCCAATGCATTACAAGATATGGGCGGATTCATTTCTTCTTTCTCTAGGGTTTGTTCCTAGTGTATATCCTCTTCTTTTGACGTTTCTAGTTCCTTTTCTTCCTCCTCTTCACAATCTATGTAAAATAATTTCTTCTCAACACACTTATGACCTTTAGTGTATTTGTTATCACAACTGTAACAAAGCCCTTTTGATTTTTTTTCTTCCAATTGTTATGGTGTCAACCTTGTAGGTAGTGGAAGGCTAGGGGAAACAACACTTCCATCTTTATAATTGTGAGTGGTAGGCTTCCTTGTTGCCATAATTTTGCTTTCGTTTTTTCTTGCCAACCTGAATGCCTTCTCCAATGAATCAGGTTCCCAAAGGCGAACCTCATGTTGGATGTTATCCTTTAAAGTCCCTATGAACACATCAATCCTATGCTCCTTTGGAATATCTTTTACCCTTATATTCAATTTTTTTAAGTCCTCAATGTGCTCCATCATTGAACCCTTTTGTTTGAGATTTATCAATTGGCTAAAAAAAACATTGCTTTTTGTGTCCTCATAATGTGCTATCATTTCATTTGAAAAAATTTCCCAAGTGACAATTTGTTTACGAGAGCAAAGCCATCGATACCATACAAAATAATTTGGTTCTAAATATAAAGTTGCAATGCATACCTTCTATGTGTTTTGCACATTATGGAGATCAAAATATTTCTCCATTTGTAGTATCCAAGTTACGGGATCCTTGCTATCGAAATTCCTCATATCGATCTTTAGAACATGGTGGGTCTTCGATCCAACGTTAGAATCTATGAAATCATGATTAACATTTATTTTGTTCTCATCATGAGTTTCCTTTACTACCCTTTCACCATTAGTAAGCATCTCTTGTAGAAACTTTGTCAAATCTGTCTTCAAATCTTCCATCTTAGCTTCCACGCCATCCATCTTAGCTTCCATGCCATTCATCTTAGCTTCCAAGTCATTCGTCTTAGCTTCTACACCTTTCTTTAAACCATCCATCTTAGCTTCCACACCATTTTTTAAACCATCTATCTTAGCTTCCACGCCATACATATTAGCTTCTACGTCTTTCTTTAAACCATCCATCTTAGCTTCTGTTACTTTTTGTGAGAGTGAATTTTGTTGCACTTGGTTGTAATTTTGATATATCATGTTGCATTTCTTCCTCTTCTTCATGATTCATGCTTGAGCTTTTAGGTTTCTTATTAGGTGTTTCCATTTTACTTTTTCGGGGCATCAATTAATGATAATGCTGCTTCACTATGCCCTTTTAATTCCTTCAAACTAATTTTTCAAACCAAACTTATGAAAATATTAAAAAAAAAAACTACACACATTTTTTCACTTTGTGGGAGCAAGATATTGAATATGTTGTATCTATGTAATTCTGGATCTCCAAGATTTGAAATTGCTTCCTGCGGTAGCCCTCTGACTCCTCTTTCTAACCCCATAATTCTGATCAAGATTGGATTCTCCAAGGAAGAGTTATGTCGAATCTCCCACGATGACTTGATTATAGACTGGTTCAGTAGAGCAAACTTGTACGAAGTTCCACGTGTCACTGTTTTGACCTTATCACCTGAAACCGATACACAAAAAACCACAAGCCATCCTCTTTTTTTAACTTCTTATGAAATATTAATATGATTCTTAGAAAAATAATCATGATGATTTTCTCCTAACTTCCTTGGATTATATCTCCGAAAATATAGCGCAAAAAGATCTTAAATTTGGACCCTAGGTTCAGAGCGATTTTGGCTCAAATGCGTTTTTTGTTTTAGCTTCTGAAACATCACAGAAAAAAGTTATAGCAAAAATTCCACGATTACCTGCTTGGAGCAACAAAACTCTAGAATCCAAAGCTTCGATACCAAATGTTATGAAACCAGCTCATAAATAGATAGAAAAGATAGATCAACGACTTAGAAATAAGCCTCTTCGAGGGGGAAACCTCCTTTACATTACACAATTGAAAAATTATTGGATGATACAATTGACAAAACCTCCTTTCTCTATATAGGAGTCTAAGGGGTCACAATATAACTAAAGCTGACCTAACAATAATAATATAAGGACACAAAATAACAATAGTGGGCTTCTATGGGGCACAATAATAACAATATGGGGAAAATAGGGGTACAACAATAACAATAAGGGATATAATGACAATAGTAATGGGGGAATCACTAGTATTATAGGGACCTAACAAAATATCGGCCAATGTTTAAACTACTTGTAAAGGAAGTTGAATTTTTTATTGGAATACTAACTGCTAAATTTCTTTCAAAACACTTGGAAAAAAACTTTCAACATCACCAATATTGAGAGGTCCAAATTGGACTCTATTAGTTCACATCTAAACAAATGCATTTGATACATTAGTAGGAGCATTCTAAAGAAAACCTTCATACTTAATCTATTTATTTCATTAGTAAAAACTCAACATATGCTAAACTCAATTATACCATTACTAAGAAGGAAATGTTGGTAGTTATTTATGCCATTAATAAATATTGACATTATATCATTGGTTATGAAGTATTTGTCCATACAAACCATTCTACCATTAGGTACTTAATTAATGAACTTATAACTAATACTATAGAAACAATATGGTTTTTATTGTTGTAGGAATTTAACATTATTGTCCTAGATTGACATGGAATGGAAGATCTGGTGGCATATTTTCTCTCTCATATTAATAATTCTGGTGAGGTTTTTCCAGTATTAGATACTTTTCCATGTTATAATTTATTTGTGATATCTATTAAATCTCCATGGTTTATATATGTAGCTAATTACTTATTTATAGGTAAGTTATCAATACTCTTCTCAGCATGGGAGAAGAAAAACATTATTAAGGAAAGTTCCAAATCATGGATCGAAGAAGATATTTTATATACAGGACTAGATTTGATAATTCATAGGTGCATTAAAGAATATGATATATTTAGTATTTTGAAATCATGTCACAATGAACCATGTTGTGGTCATTTTGCAGATAAAAAGAGTTCTTACAAGGTGATTCATTTAGGATACTATTGGCTAACTCTTTTTAGAGGTGTCAAGAAGCATGTTAGAAGTTGTGCTAACTATCAATGAATTGCTCAACCACTAGAAACATATGAGATGCACCTTTAGCCATAATTTCTTGTGGAAACATTTGAAAAATGAGCTTTGGAATTTGTAGGCCTCTTTATCCATTGTCAAAATAAAAGGATACATACTACTTTGCACTAATTATGTTACCAAATGGGTGGAAACAAAATCCTTAACATAAGTAATTGAATAATTAGTATTTAATTTCCTATTTGAAGATATTTTTGTCAAATTTGGGGTTCCAAAAGGAATTGTTAAATAACTAGGAAGAATAATTTGCTCCTAATCTGGAGGGGAATTGCTAAAAAATACATAATAAGGCATCATTGATGGTGTTGGACTCGCCAAAATATCAGGGGATCTCTCCAGTAAAAAGTCCCAAATAGATCTCAGACTGTTTGGAGTAGGAGTCCCAAAAGTCGGTAGTAAAGTAGCGCCTTAACCGCGGTAGCACGTAGAGGTAAGTATGATGACTTTGTCAGAAGAAAGTGTGTGACCTTGCAGCGAGTCAAGTGAGATGCATGGGGGTTCTAACACATAGAGGGGGAAAATGAAGTGTGTCCCTTAGAAGCTTGTAATAGTACGTAACCTGAAAGGAACACATGAGCTGAATGACATCACAAGATGGAAGCAGAATAGTCCACACATCAAAGTGATGGATTAACACAACAACACATATTCAACAAGATTTGTACAATTACATACAAAATAGTTCATACACAAGTGCTAAAGTTAAATAACATACATTGCTAAAGTAGCTAGAATAGTTGAACTATAATAACAACATATGCATGAAAACGTGTTGGCTTAGTTATATTATTAAGTGAAGTTCCATCCATACATACACCATTGACAACCACTAGCCCCAATAGTGGAACACTACAGTCAACACTGCCTGCTCCTCCAAAGGTGTGTACTTGCTTTGTGCTACGGAGAAGCCAAGGCTAGTCATAATACTCTCTAAGCCTTCTCGAAGCAATGATTAGCCAAAAGCTTGGCTCCCAAAAGTATGTACTATGAGTTATGAGGTTCTATATATAGCGAACAGTGGAGTGACCCTTGGCATTCCCCTTTGACTCTATGGCTACCCTCATGACTCTTTACATTACATAGCGATTGTTCGCACTCCACTTATGAAACTTGGAATTTCACTTACAATATATTTACAAATAATCATACAATTTCCACATATACCCATGTGGAACAAAATAGGCTTGAGTAAGCCTAACTAGACAAACACCCTCATTCATAATCTTGGAAAAAGACCAGCTCGTCAACGTCCTCTTGATGGTCTTCGGTGACGAACTGATACCAAGCTTGGTACTACACTATGGTGTCCCCGTACTATTCGGTGACGTCTTTCTAGAAACAAACTCTTGCCTCCATGGCTTCCGCGTATATGGTTCTGGAACCTTTGTCCAAATTGTCCTGGAGCATGTGCAACATTGTTCTTAGTGTAGCTGGACCACCGATGTACTTCTGCATGTTGTTTTCACTCAACTTCAAGTCATCACTGGTGGCCTCTCGCATCAACTGCCCCATGTACCTGTTGACCTCCAATAGGACTTGGTTCTTCTTCATGGCTTGAGTGATGGATTTGATTGAAGGGATGTTGTGTGTCCTCACTATGACATCCAGACTCTTGAACAACTATGCATAGGAAGTCTCAATGATCGTGATGAGCAGAGGAAGCTACTCATAATTATAGATCAAAATCAGAATCCGTGCTTTGTCTAGCTCTACCTGCGACTCCATTATCTTGTGCAAGTAAAGTGGGTCTCTCTTGTACCTCATTGTCTATTCTTGTACATGCTTAATAATAGTGTGTATGTTTTGGAGAGTTTGGACTATCTTCATCAACTGCTGCTAAAAACCATATAGATGGACAACTGCCTTGTGCACGGTGGAAAATCTGCTATACAGTTTCCACATGGTGGTCTCAAGAGCTGATACTTCAGCAAGTATCATTTTCTTCATTTCTTCCATAGCGGATCCTGTAGATCGTTCCATCTTCTGCTTGGCCTCTTGTAAGTCCTTTGCAATCCGATCATTCTATGAAATAATTACATATCTAAAGAGAGTTACAAGGTTAAGGCTAAGAAACTTGGCAAAAATTATAAATTGGGTAATAAAAAAGAGGAACATGTGTTTACAATAGTAACAAAGAGACCAAGAACTAAGTTCTACAATCCTCATTAACTGCTGCTAAAAACCATATAGATGGACAACTGCCTTGTGCACGGTGGAAAATATGCTATACAGTTTCTGCATGGTGGTCTCAAGAGCTGATACTTCAACAAGTATCATTTTCTTCATTTCTTCCATAACAGATCCTGTAGATCGTTCCGTCTTCTGCCTGGCCTCTTGTAAGTCCTTTGCAATCTGATCATTCTATGAAATAATTACATATCTAAAGAGAGTTACCAGATTAAGGTTAAGAAACTTGGCAAAAATTATAAATTGGGTAATAAAAAAGAGGAACATGTGTTTACAATAGTAACAAAGAGACCAAGAACTATGTTCTACAATCCTCAAACAACATCAACAGTGGAGGTTAATGAATAACAAAAAAATATTTTACGATTACATAGAGTCTTTGGAAGCTAATCAAGATGGATCACCATCATTTACTGTTGCAAGTGAGAGAGGGAGTAATTAGGGATAGGGAGTTCTCAACTTTAACTATTGCTACTCAAAAGAGACATCCATGGTATCTCAAGAACCTAAATAGGTAAAAAATTCTATTATGTTTTTAAAACTAAACTATGAATAAAAATTGGAAAAGGATTATAAGATTAAAGAAGGAGGTTAAGGAGTTACAAGTGTTGGAAATATACATTAATACAAAATAAAAATCATGTAGATAATTGAGGCAAATGATAGACTAAATGAAGAAAAAGAAAGATTGCAAAAAGAGAATTCCTTGTTTACCAAACATGCAGAGCAATGGTATAAATAGAGGCATCCACTAAAACTAAAGAATCAAAGCCTCAAGGTAAATGTTTTGATGCAAATACCTGAGCATCCAATACAAAGGGGATCCACATCTAATGCAGATATTTTATTACAAGCAACAAGGGCCATTTTAAGAGTGGATAGAGTAACATAGTTTTAAGCATAAAATTGCATGAGGACATGTAGTGAATTCTCCTTAGGAGAGATGTTGGCACTTGACTTTGTAATTAAAATGACACACAAACCTTGTCGATTTTAGCCTTATTTACCTTCTTTTTTCCCACTTCTATGCATTTTGATTGCATTTTCCCTTAATAAAGATGAATAAAACTACAAATAGGTATTCTTACTATTTTATTTCATTTTTTATTAATTAAAAAATTAAAACATTTCAAATTCATTTTTTATTAGCATTCATAGGGGTGAAATTAATTTGGTAAATTGTTATTCATTGAAATATTTGTAGATACTTTTGGGAAAAATGTAAACATGAGTTTGGATCCTTTCTTTCATGACATGGTGAAATTCCTATTGGATTTGTAGGTGCTAGAATAGAAAGCCTCAATCAATGCTCCAATCAATGTGACACCAACGAGTAAGATCACATAGTAACAAGGACATACTTAACATTTCTTCTAGAACACATGACTAGGCACAAAACCACTCATCTTAGGGATTGTATTGGTTATGTTTGAAAGCTAGATTAGTGTGTAGTTATTCCATAGGAGAAATCATAGCTCAGTTTGTTGTATTTTCAGTTGTATAAATAACTAGGCATAATAGAAACTAAAAGATCCTTCATATACATAGAAAAGTTTATGTAATCTACGTACCAATGTTTTTATTCTGAATATATCAATTGTAAGTTCCAACATTTAGTGAGTTTTGTTTTGTGCAAGATAATGACTAGATGGTCATCAAAATATGGCATATGCACTAGTTTTTCATGTGTAGACAACAACTTTGTCTTCACTGTGCATACTTCTCATGCATAGAAGAGATGTTTCTACTATGTATACTCATAGTTAAATGCTTATTTCTATTTATTTTAAGTTTTGTTATATATATCATCCGTCTATTCTTTCAAGTTTTAGATTACATTACATTTTATAAGCTATAACTTTAGAATAAAATTTATCTTATTAGTTTTGTTATCACATTTTACTTTATTAAAATGTAGTTTCATTTCTATTCAAGTTTGACAATGTTTTCTTAGTAACGATTGAATTGGTCTTCATAGTATTTCTATAACATTATTTCATCCATAGAGTTTAACAAACACACTGTAGCTAGTGATTGTGACCATTAGAGACCACATTGTATGCTAGCCAATAAGTTAAACTTAATCAAGCATATTTTCATTTAGTTTAGTTAAACAATATTTAATTAATGAATGAGTGTTAAGTATTTTTCAAATGATCAAACTACTTGTTAATAGAGTATTGTTGTAAGAGCCATTGACCTTTTTGAGACGATGAAACTTTATAGCCTGATTTTCTATAAGTAAAACTGTGGCAACCTTAGATTGGAAATATTAGTTATTGCTCTATTTTGAATTTTTACTTTGCATTCAAGTAGTTTAAGTGTAGATAGAATTTATATTCTTTTCAATTGTTAGAATTTCATTCCCATTTTAACCTTATTCAAAACTTGTACTAATTACTATATAGAACCTAAAAAAAGAATAAAACTAATTCTTCACATATAGTAGATGCACTTGATCCAAGTGGATATTGGTGGCTACCCACCTATTCCATTGGCTCACAACATAGTTTTCCTATTTTGGTATTTTTTAGTTCCTAAACTTCTAGAGATGTTTTGAGGCCTAGACGACAATATTTGGGGAAATAGGCCAACAAAAATCTTGAGATTTATCAACAATCAAAAGTTTTTCTCCTTGAATATATCTTTCTAATGGGTTATCATGTGTGCCAAATGAAGATTGCATGCTAAAGTTACAACCCCTGGAAGTTGGTGTTCCAACTTACTCTATCAAGGCCCATAACCCTTTAGCGCTTCATCTCCTAGGGTTATGTTCTTGGATATTTAGGGTTTGTCATTGTTTCTTCATGATAAAAATGCCTTTAACCCTCATTGTAACACAATTTAGGAAGACTATTTGCCATCACATCTCTTCTAAGAGATAAGCTACCACCATTCGAGCTAGTTTAATTTTCTTTTGCACATAAATAGTTTCAAGATTTCTATTTACTAATTGAATTTAGTTTCATTGTATCTCTGTGTTTGATTTTAAATCTGGATTTCATTTCGTTCCCTTCTTAAAGTTTGATCAACACTTGGTAATTTTACTGAACTTGGTTGCTAATTAGTGGCTTAGCTTAAGCAATAAATCAACCTAACACACTCTCTTAAACCAAAGAAAAATCCAATCATTTAAAGACAAATACATGTACCCTTATGATGCCAATTACAAAAAAATAATTTCACCATTATTTTCCCTATGAGCTTTTGGCCTTCATAAATGTATTTGAACTCACATATTTTGGATATATCCAAATATATAAACTTGTGGAAATGATTATCTGCATAGATTTGAATTTGTAGAGACCCCTATAGCCATGGAAGTCATTAATTCATATTGCAACCTCCAATGTTCTTGCCACCAATGAATATATTAGGCAAGAACAACATTACTTGTCTTCTACAAAATGAGTCTTTTGTTTAGTTTTTTTTCTCTAATGTTAGTAATTCAATCCTCTGTTGCGCTAAGTGGTGCCCTACAACCTAGTATGGGGGAGATGTTGTAGCATCCATAAATGAGTGTAAACATTTGAATGTTGACTTAATACATGGAGATATTGTAGTGTTTGTAAATGAATGTAAACATTTAAATGTTGGCTTAATATGAGAGAAATGTTGTAGTATCCCTAAAATGAATCATTAAATAAAAAATTAATAATAATAAAGCATAATATTATCAATTCAATTAAAAAAATAATACAAAATTTAGGCTTTTGCTATTTGAGATTGGTTGAAGATTAGTTTCAGGATTCATTGCATCAAAATTAGGAAATCTTGACATTTCAAACCAACTTATGCAGTTCATCTTCAGAGAACAAAATTGAATGTGAAGAAATATGACCATACAGGGAAGAAATAAATATGAAGTTGAAAAGAGAAAAAAGGTTCACAAAGAAGAAAACTCAAATTTGTATTTATTATTATTTTTTAATATGATTACTAAAGTCTAATGTAAAGGTTAGATTAATAAAATACTATATTAATTTAATATAGGTAATGGTTAGTTATTTTCTAAAGATAATATAATTTTATTAAATGAATAAATAATGAATATATAAATAATAATATGGTTAATGAAAGAAATGAATATATATATATATAATATAAATAGTTATTTATTAATATGATCAAGTTAATAATATGAGAGTTTGAAATGAGAGAGAATGAGAGAGAGAGAGAGAGAGATGAAATTTAATAGATATATGGTATAAGGGTAAGGGATAATGGTAAGATATAGTTAAGAAAGAAAGAAAATAGTTCTAAAGGTATTTCCAGTCTTCACTGATTTTTCACTTTTCATCTCTATTTAGGTTATTAGGATGCTTACCAATCTTAATAGTCTCCTTTAACTTCCTATGGTGGTAATGGTCAATCCTAGCCAAGATACTAACATTTTCAATGCAAATGTGATGATTGGTCTTCAAGGAGTGATCTACAAGAGCAGAGGAATGAGAGCAATTGTTTTTTATGTCAACACAATGCTCTTGAATTCTAACTTTTATGGAGCGACCAGTTTCATCCACATAAGATTCACCACAGGAACAAGGGATCAAGTACACATCTTTTTGATTGGTGAGTTCAATGGGATCTTTAACAAATTTAAGGTGGCTACAAATAATTTTTATAGGTTTAAAGGTAGTAATGATGTTTTTATTTCTAAGGATATGAGAAATTTTGTTAGTGGTCCCATGGATGTACAGGTGATAGAATTTGGAAACGCTATTGATGTTATCAAATTTTGATTTAGGTCCTTTGCTGGCATTTTTAAAGGCATTAATAACTTGGTGTTTGGTTTAGTCATTTTTCATAAAGACATCAAGGAGATGAGTTTTCTTATTGACTAAATGGTTGTCATCATAAATTCTTAGGGCTCTTGTGGCTAAGGTACTGAGAACCCCAAGTTTTTGGTTGGGACGGTGGTGGGAATAATCATGGAGGTATTGTTCAATATGTGAAGGCTTATGGTAAACTTGATGGGAGATGGACCCATATTGATTTCTAGAAACTAGAACATCAAAAAAAGGAAGAATACCATCTACTTCAATATTCATGGTAAACTTTATAAATTCATATTGATTATTAAGATGTTGTTTAAATATTTCTAATTTATCACAACCATGGGGCCAAATGATGGAGGTGATGCCAACAAATATTTTCCAGAGCTTAGGTTTGAAAAGGAAGAATCCAAGGCTTTGGTTTCGAGGTATTCCATAAACAAATTAGAAAAAATAAGGGAATAGGGAAGCCCATAGACACACCACATGTCTGTTCATAAATTTCATTTTGAAAACTAAAGAATGTGGATTTAAGACATATCTCAATTAACCTGACAATGTTGGGATCAATTATCTTAGTAAAACATTCATGAAACCATCAATGGGAATCTTAGTGTAAAGGGAAATGACATCAAAACTAACTAGTAATTCATGAGGTTCAAGTTTTATATCTTTGATTTCATTAATAAAACAAGAGGATCCTTTGAAAAAAGAGATAGTATTTCCCACGAGAGGCTTGAGTTTTTTGGAGAGATACTTGGCAAGAAGGTAGGTGGGTCCCCCAATTGTGTTGACAATAGGACTTAATGGGATCCCATATTTATGAATTTTACGTAGACCATATATTATAGGTGTAGAGGGATGGTGTTAAATAAGTTTTATGTAATCACACTCATTACAGGTCTTGATGGAATATGAGACAATTTGAGATTTTTTTTTAAATGATTTTTACTGAGCTTTTTATAGTTTTGGCTATTGAGGAGGTGGTCAAGCATTTTAACTTCATAATTTTTTTTGTTCATGATAACAACAACACCTCCCTTATATGATTTTAGAACAACAATGTTAGGGTTATTTTTTAGGGTTTTGTTGATGCCTTGAAAATCACTGCATCAACATCGGGGAAAACCACCCGGTCCGGACCTTAAAGGCAGCTCCTTTTCCGTTTGGTGTGGTGGCTGCGACTGGATATAATGGGACCAGTTTCCCAATGATTTGTAAATAGGATGGATAAGTGATTGATTTTCTATTATCTAATGATAATGATGGATGATTTATTCTAAAATGCAAAATTATAAACAACTAATCTATCCCGGGAAATTTCCACTTTAGTGCAACTTTTGATAATTCTTATTTACAAGTAGGCATATAGATGACTCCACTTATAAATAAAAACATTCATTCATATGATAATTATTTTGTTCAAGTAGTTTAACAAAGTAATAATTAACACATTATTACACTATTCTTCATATATCATTGACATAAATATGATTGAAAAAATAACATTCCTTAAACCTTCAATAACGACAAGTAAAAGGACTGCTGTTAAAACACATACATATATCAAATGATAGCAAGATTTGAATAAACGTTGATTCATATAAAAGAATGGAGTAAAGACATAGATAATAGTACCATATGTAATTTGAATCCCTTCCGATATCAATAGCATTCAGATCCCGTCTTCAAACTTAGAAATACTCTCACAAAAAGCAATAGTGCATATCTCATCAAAGTATTCTTCATTAAAATTCAGAATATAGGTCCAGTCTTCATAAAAAAATATATATCGGAAGCACAATAGTGCAACTCCCGATCCAAGTTTTGATAAAAAAAATTGAGGACCCTTTCTAAAGACATGAAAGGGTCTATAAATACTATCTAAGCTAACTAACTATGAAATAAAAATGTTGTGAGGTGGTATAACCAAATCATGAAAATGTATCACTTACCTCAACCTGAGAAGCGATACAACAAGGTGTTCAAGATGTGTGCCTAATTAATATATCGCAATCGGGAATGGACTCGAGCTTTATTGTTTCGTCAATGTGATTTCACCGATTGCCGATCGCGATATGATTTATTGCATCAGAGGAATTAAGGGGCTCCATTATATTGTGCTTGGCATTTGGCTTCTCTGATTTCTGAATACGATTGCCTTTTCAGATCAGAGAGAATGGATAAGGTTTATTGTGGTTTTGCGTATGTTTCCTTTGTTATTGCGATATGCGATCTTCCGATCGATTTATCGCAATAACGAAGAGTTTTATAATATTTTTAAAGTCACACTTTTATTTCCATTCAAAAAGCTTCTAAAATGATTCATTTACGTTAAGCCTTTTAATAAGGGTTTTTCCTTATGATGGGTTAATACCAATTTTATTTATGAACACACAAATCTTATCTAAGTTGAATTAAAGGGACCCATTTCTTATTTAAATTTTATGTAAAGATTTAAATAAGAAATGGGGGGTTGTTGTTTAGCACAACAGGTTTTAAGGGCTATAAATTTATGTTTATTTATGTTACTTTTAGGATATTTAGATTTTCTTAAGATAGGGAACAATCTTGTCTAATTTCTTCTTTAATATTATCAGGTAGATATTTAATACCAAATTTGATATTACATACTATTTCTTCAATAGGAATTTTATGGGAGGAAATAACAAAATCCAAACCTTTCTCAAGAAGGAATTGAGTATGAGGATCAATAGGAAATCTAGATAGGTTAACAATAAGTTGGTGGGAAAGGCTAGGTTTCATGGAAGGGAGGACAACAAGCATTGAAATATCCCATTAACCCCACAAATCACAAAGGTGTGTACTTGATCACTTGTTCCTGCAATAAATCTTATGTGCGTGAAACCAACCGCTCCATAAAAGTTAGAATTCAAGAGCATTGTGCTGACATAAAATACAACCACTCTTGTTCCTATGATCTTGTAGAACACTCCCTAAAGACCAATCATCACATTTGCATTGAAAATGCCAGTATATTGACTAATATTGACCATTACCACCACAGGAAGTTAAGGGAAGCTATTAAGATTGGTAAGCATCCTAGTAACCTAAATAGAGATGAAGGGTGGAAAATATGTGAAAACTTGATTCCCACCCTCACTTCTAGAACTGTGTCTAACTTTCATATTTAGTAATTTTTTCTTTCTTTATTAACTATATCTTACCATTATCCCTTACCCTTATACCATTTATTTACTAAATTTCCTTCCCTTAATTCTCTCTATATATATTCCATTTATTTATAAATGTTATTATTTGAAAATACATATAAAATAAAATCCATATGCTTTAAACATTAAAAACATTCACTCATCTTAGATTATTAACTTA